>CAUYON010163761.1:0-65239 GCA_963573935.1 Arctocebus calabarensis | reverse complement strand
CTGTAGTCCCAGCTACTTGGGAGGCAGAGGCAAGAGACTCGCTTGAGCCCAGGAATTGGAGGTTGCTATGAGCTGTGATGCCATGGCACTCTATCCAGGGTGACAGCTTGAGGCTCTGTCTCAAAAAAAAAAAAAAAAACCAAACAAACCAAATAGTAATAATAATAATAATAATAATTTGGGGCTCTGGGGAGACATGAGGCTGGAAGGTTCAAGGGGAAGTAGGGGGAGAGAACAGAAATCTCAGGAGGAGAAGCAACTCCCTGAACTCCATCTGCCCCGGGTCTAAACGTCGTGGGTGGCAACTCAGTAGAAAAGTAGAGAATAATAAAAAGTAGGGTATAGGGCGGTGCCTGTGGCTCATCATGTAGGGCGCTGGCCCCATATACCAAACGGACCATTAGTGGAGGGGCAAGCATGGTCTAGCCATCCCATGGAATATTACTCAGCCAAAAACAGGAATAAAGGTCTGACACATGCCACACCATGGAGGCACCTTAAAAACATTATACTAAGTGAGGGCGGCGCCTGTGGCTCATCGAGTAGGGCGCTAATCCCATATACCAAAGGTGGTGGGTTCAAACCCGGCCTCGGCCGAATTACAAAAACAGAAAAATAGCCGGGCATTGTGGCGGGCACCTGTAGTCCCAGCTACTCGGGAGGCTGAGGCAAAAGAATCACCTAAGCCCAGGAGTTGGAGGTTGCTGTGAGCTGTGGCACTCTATCGAGGGAAATAAAGTGAGACTCTGTCTCTACAAAAAAAAAAAAAAAGAAAAGTAGGGTATAATAAAAAATATACAGTTGGTCTTTGCCCCCTTCCTGGAATAGAGCTCCTAAAACCCTTGGAATGTCCTGACTGATATGCTGATGAGATGACTCATGGTGACCCAAGGGGTGGGGACAGATAGCCTCTGAATTGGGGTCTGTTGCCATAAAAACCAACCATGTGATCAGAGAGGTTAGAACATCCAGCTCACCCCTGACCAGTAGGGAGGGGAGGGGCGCCAAGGATGGAGTAAGTCTACCAGGTTGACATATCAATGTGCACCTCAACTTTAAGGAGACAGTGACCCACTATACTCAGGACCCTTTCAGACCTCCCCCTACACACCTCTTCATATGGCTATTTATTTGCATCCTTTCTGATAAACTTTACCAGTAAGTAGTGCACTTTCCTAGCTTCTATAAGTCATTCTAGCAAATTCTCTAACCCAAAGTGTGGGGCAGGAGCACTCTGAGGTGTTTCTACCCACAGAATTGTTCTGATACTAACTATGTGGGGCTTTTCCTCACACCAACAACCAATTCTCCAACCTCTGCTGGATGTCCTACCATTCAATTCTGACACCACCTACCTGGAGTTTGCATCAGATTCCATAGGCTCAGGGCACTGTCCCATGAGACTGCCCCTTTCATATGTCAGCTGCAAGGCCACCCATACTTCCGACTGAACAGATATAATTTTGGGGGCTCCTAGAGCTCCCTCCTCTGGTTCAAGAATTTGCTAGAATACCTCCCAGAAACAAGAAAAACCATTTACTTACTACTAGCTGCATATTTATCAGAAAGGATATGACTGAAAAACCACTCAGTGGGGGCGGCGCCTGTGGCTCAATGAGTAGGGCGCCAGCCCCACATACCGAAGGTGGCGGGTTCAAGCCCAGCCTTGGCCGAACTGCAAAACAGAAAAATAGCCAGGCATTGTGGTGGGCACCTGTAGTCCCAGCTACTGGGGAGGCTGAGGCAAGAGAATCACCTAAGCCCAGGAGTTGGAGGTAGCTGTGAGCTGTGTGATGCCACAGCACTCCACCGAGGTCGATAGAGTGAGACTCTGTCTCTACCAAAAAAAACTCCGTGGAAGAGAGGCATAGGGCAGGGGACGGAGAAGGAGAAAGGGACTTCTTTTTTTTTTTTTTTTTGAGACAGAGCCTCAAGCTGTCAACCTGGATAGAGTGCTGTAGCATCACAGCTCATAGCAACCTCCAATTCCTGGGCTCAAGTGAGTCTCCTGCCTCTGCCTCCCAAGTAGCTGGGACACCTACTACTTGTAGTAGCACCCACCACAATGCCGGACCATTTTTTGGTTGCAGCCATCATTGTTGTTTGGCAGGCCCAGGTTGGATTCGAACCCGTCAGCTCAGGTGTACGTGGCTGGCGTCTTAGCCTGTTGAGCCACAGGTGCCGAGCCAGAAAAGGACTTCTTATGTGTAACAAATGATGTCCCTCTCAGCCCTGCCACTCAGGAAATTGCCAGGGCCTTTAGAAGTTCTGTCCAGAACCAGGGACAAAAACCAAACACCAAATATACATTTTTTTTTTTTTTTTTGAGACAGAGTCTCACTCTGTTGCCCAGGTTAGAGTACTGCTTGGTCGGCTTAGCTCACAGCAACCTCAAACTCCTGAGCTCGAGCAATTCTCCTGCCTCAGCCTCACAGAGGGCTAAGATTACAGGTGTGAGCCACCGCACCTGGCCCACGCCCTGATCTTTCAACACAGATCCCTTTATAGCAAAATGACCATAAAAGTCAAAAGATGCCGACACAAGACTGAATCAGTCATTAATAAGGAACCGGTCTATTATCACATGAAATATATGAAAATGTCTCCCTGGGGAGGCTGCTGGGCTTGCGAGCTTCCCTCCCATCTGTGCGGTTCTAAAAGCAGATGTGATCCCAGCAATGCACAGCTGTAGCTTTCAGGCGTGGGCATAACTGAGCTAAGAGACCCTCTGAACCTCTTTCCAGGTGCTAATGTGATATTAGAGTTCCTTCATTCCATAACCCATTCATCTGTTCATTCTTTTACCCCGGGGGACTTTTCCTCCTTCTCTATATTTAGGCCCAAACTTTTCCACCTTTGGAAGGGACATTGCGTTTGTTTGTTTGGTCATGTGCTGGTCCAGCTCCAAGGCAGCCATACTGGTCTAGCAAGTCCTCCCAGGGTGGGGGTGGGGGAGCCCTGAACTTGCAGTCAGGGCAGAAGTAGGGGTGGCCTGGGAGACCATCTGTGGCTGGGGGGGCCACAGCGGGGCAGTCTGGTGAGACTGAACCCTTCCTCTGTGGCATCTGCTCTGACTCTGGTGGTCCCTGTCAGAATTGAATTGTTGGACAACAGTGGGTGTCTGAGAATCGCAGGGTGTCCAGTGGGGTCCTCTGGGCTTTTCTGGTGTGTGATGAGCTCTAATAGCAAGATGGCTTCTTTCTGGTCCACAGCCCCTGCTTCCCAGTGGGCAAAATTCGGGGGCGCTGCACGGGGCCCCAAACTGCACTGGACTCAGAGGAAATTCCTCCGTGTGGTATTTATGAAGTGAAGACCTATGGCAAGATCAATGTCACATAAGGGGTTGTGCTGTCGTTCGCCCTGTGGGTGAGAGGTTGACAACTCAGCCCCCTTCATGGGCCAGGCAGGCCACAGAAATGGGAGGAGCGACAGAGTGTGATTATCACCACTGTGGGGCATTCTTGGTGAATCTTTCTCACTTTTGAGGGTGACTGGGGCAGAGGGAGTTGTTTCCATTGTGTAAGAAAGCGAGCAGCTCAAGAATAACAATGTAAGGAACTCATCCTCACCTCCAGTCAGGGACAGACAACAGGGAGTGGTGGGGACAGTGGCAAACTGGAGGACAAGGTCTCATGTACTAAGTGGAGGTCAACTCCACTTACTGGGACTCTCCAGCAGTTAATTTCTACCTCAGGTTCTTCCCTTGGCTCCTCCCATGGGGGGGGCACTAATTCCTGGCTCACAGCCCTCCCTCCACCAGTGACCAACTGGAGCTGGAAGGAACTAGCCCAGCCCCTCCCCCCTCAGGCGTTTTCTACACCCTCCCATGGTCTCCATCAGATAAGACGGGCCTACTCTCCTGACACCCGGATTCTGTTCTCCATCTCTCCTGGGTGCTTACTGGGACCTCCCTCCCTCATCAACCACTTGCACCCACATGCTGAGATCCTTGTCTCAGAGTCAGCGTCTGCGGTGACAGGGACTAAGATAAGAGACCAACTGCTACTTAGCTGTAGCCAAGTTCAGCTGGGCAAGAAGGCAGGCCCCATATGGGGAAAACCTCATTTTTTTTGAAAGAAACCAAAATCTAGAGTTTCCTGTGAGATCTTTCCAGTTTTAATTGCCAGCTCTAATTAAACAATAAAGAACAAAATAAACCAGAGCAAACGACACCCGCCGGCAGCTGCGCCTTCTCTTGGGCTGCTTGTGGGAAGCTGTCAGTGGCTGGGGAGGAGGGGTACAGAAGCCTGCAGGCAGTGGGGATATGAGAGGGGCACCTGTCGACACACCCAGGGCAGCGGTGGAGACAGCCCAAAGCAGGCCCTGCTTGGGCCAGGTTTGTGGCCAGTTTATGGGACCCCAGCTGGCGGCATCTGGAGGGCTCGCATGGCCGCCCCTGGGGCTGTCAAGAGACCCAAAGTAAACAGCCAACTTAAACACTCTTTCCCAAACCGCCTGTGGCCTCTCCTGCTCCCCCTTCAGAGGTTGAGGGGGGAAATCCCAGGACCCCTCTGCCTGCCTGGCATGCAAGCTCAGGCCCAGGAAAAACAAACCCAGCGGCCGGAGAAGGAGAAGGCAGTCACAAGGGACAGCGCTTCTAGCCCCACACTTGCGAACTTCTTTTTAATTCTGTGCAGATGCAGGAGGCCTTCGCTACAGACCTGCACAGCCCTGCGCTCCCCCTTCTTTCCTCTTGCAGAGAAAACAAAGAGAGTGTCTCTCCAGATCCTTTTTGCACCATTTCACGTGGTTATTTAAAGCCATCACTTTTCTCCTGTCTTTGCAGAATGTAAATTAAGAATACTGGGTATCATGAAGAGCACAGGAGGAGTGGGTGGTGTCGGGAAATTTCCCTTCTGTGTGTTTATTGTTCTGCAATCAGCCAAACTGATTCATGATTGTTCTCGAATGTTTACTGCACTTAATGGATTTTAAGTCGGAACCGTATTCACTGAAGAGAAAGAAGTCCCTAAGAGCTGGCCTTTAAGCGGCTTCTATGAACCATGCTTTTCAGCTTTTCATATATCACGAGTACATTTAGTCCTTATCAGGACCCAATTAGTTATACAGCATCACTATCTTTTAGGTATCAGAGGGCACTTATTGGCTCACGCAGTTGGAAAGTCCAAAGTCAGGACTTCAGACACGGCTGAACCAAAGCTCACAAATGACATCATCTCCACCTCCTGAATCTGCTCGCTGTGACTGAATCATTCTCAGGTAGGCCCTTCCCTCGGTCACAAAGATGACCCCCGGTCGTTCCAGGCAACCAGCTAAACATTCCTGGTGGAAAGAAAATATTTATTTCCCAGTAGATCCAACCAATGTATCACGACCAAATCTCACTGATCAAGGTTGGGTCAAGTGCCCATCTTAGGGTCAGTCCCTATGGTTACAGTGATAGAATTCCTGCCAATATGCTTACCCCTGGAGTTTAAGAGGGTCAGTCCTACTAGAACAGAAGACAGTTACTAGTTACCTCTACTTACTAGAGGTAGACAGTTACTGTCCCCAGGATGGTGGGCCTTCAAAAACAATGATGCGTCCCTCAGCAGGCGGTGGGACTAGTGACTCTCACGGTGTCATGACGTTTGTATAAGGTGTGCACTGCACATCTCTGGGGCCTCTATTTATTTTCACTGTCACAGTATGATTATATATTTACCATGACAAATTTCCAACAGAAGACAGTTAAGTGGCTTAGGGAAGGGAAGTATGACAGATTGAAAATGAAATACATGGCCACGGTATTTTGCAACTCTTCCCAACAAGAGGTAGAATCTATTTCCTCACCCTTCAGATCTGGCTAGCCTCATAACCTGCTTCGACCCCCAGAGTGGAAGTAACACTGCAAATGTTGAGGCTAAGCCTAAAGTGGCTTTATTTCCACTTTGCCCCTCGTGGCAGGCTGCCTGAGACCAGGACACAGCTGCCAAGGAGCTCTGGGAGAATGAGAGGCCACGTCAGTGAGAACAGAGATGCCCCACCTGTCCAGTTCCGGATGGAGAACTCGAGAAGGGGGGACAAACTGCTGGGTGAACTGCTCTACGCCAACTCATTTAAGCTGAAAAGTCACTTTCCCAGAGCTCCTTCTGTATGTGGTTTCAGGTAGGAGGTGGCCAGGAAAGGAACATACGTGAGATTTCTGGGAGCATTGTTTGTTTGAGACAGTCTCAAGCTCTCATCCTGGGTAGAGTGCTACGGCATCACAGCAACCTCCAACTTTTGGGCTCAAGTGATCCTCTTGTCTCAGTTTTTCTGTTTTTAGTAGAGATGGCGTTTTGCTTTTACTTAGGCTGGTCTCCAATTCCTGAGCTCAAGCAATCCACCCACCTCAGCCTCCGAGAGTACTAAGGTTATAGGTGTGAGCCACTGCGCTCAGCCATGCATGAGATTTGGAGGGTAGAAAAGAAACTGCCGCTTTGACTCTCTGAAAGTCAGCTTGGTCAGGTGAGATTATAGTGTCTCCTGAGATCCCCTGCCAGATAAACTACTTGCACTTAAATTCTTTTCTCATGGTCAGCTTCTGAGGAACTAAGTCTAGGATAGCCTTCTTGTTAAGACAGTCTTCCTTTGTTGCCCTCCACAGAGTGCTGTGGCATCATAGCTCACAGCAACCTCAAACTCCTGGGCTCAAGGGATCGATCCTCTTGCCTCAGCCTCCTGAGTAGCTGGGACTACAGGCATGCCCCACCATGCCCAGCTGGTTTTCAATTTTTAGTAGAGATAGGGTCTTACTCTTGCTCAGACTGCTCTCAATCTTCTGAGCTCAAGTAGTCCACCTGCCTGTGCCTCCCAGAGTGCTAGGATTCCAGGCATGAGCCCGAGTGCCCAGCCTCTAGGACGGGCTTCTAAAGAAACTCCAAGTTCCCCCAGGTTGTGTACCAAAAGAACACAGTGATGGAAATCAAAGCAGAAAGCGATTAACCTTCCTTTTTAATCTTTCATTCTTTCACTCAACTAATAGTCGGCAAGCTCCTGGTACGGAGGTTCCAGTGCCAGGGACAGAAAGAGCTCAGAACTTGGAGTTCTAAGCCTCCAGCCCTAAGACAGGGGCCAGGCACCTCATCTCCTGGAGCCTCAGCTAATCTTCACAGTGGTCCTATGAGGCAGGAAACATCACGAGCCCTGTTGTTCAGATGAGGAGACGGAGGCACAGAGAAGTCAAGTGACCTCACCAAGGTCACACAGCTAGTCAGCACAGAACCAGAGTTCTAGTATGGGAGACAATTTCAGATCCTATGCTCTTAGCCACTTCCTCAGGAGTTTCAGAGCCTGGGCTGAAAAAGAAAGTCCTATAATTTAGGACTTGTTCCTATAAATGGTGTAAGGAAGCCCCCGCCCCACCCCCCTGGTGGCACCTGTGGCTCATTGAGTAGGGCACCGGCCCCATATGCCGAAGGCGGTGGGTTCAAACCTGGCCTCGGCCGAACTGCAAAAACAGAAAAATAGGCTTGGCGCCTGTGGCTCAACGGGCTAAGGCGCGAGCCATGGACACCTGAGCTGGCGGGTTCGAATCCAGCCCGGGGCTGCCAAACAATAACGACGGCTGCAACCAAAAATGGCTGGGTGTTGTGGCCGGCTCCTGTAGTCCCAGCTACTTGGGAGGCGGAGGCAGGAGACTCGCTTGAGCCCAGGAATTGGAGGTTGCTGTGAGCTATGATGTCACAGCACTCTATCCAGCTTGAGGCTCTGTCTCAAAAAAAAAAAAAAACCAGAAAAATGGCCGGGCATTGTGGCGGGCACCTATAGTCCCTGCTACTTGGGAGGCTGAGGCAAGAGAATCACCTAAGCCCAGGAGTTGGAAGTTGTTGTGAGCTGTGTGAAGCCACAGCACTCTACTGAGGGTGATAAAGTGAGACTCTGTCTCTACAAAAAAAAAAAAAGAAGTTCCCCAACACTTATGAGAAAGACCTCATTACTTCATTTCTTTTTTTCTTTTTTTTTTTTTTTGAGACAGAGCCTCAAGCTGTCACCCTGGGTAGAGTGCTGTGGCATCACAGCTCATAGCAATCTCCAAATCCTGGGCTCAAGCGAGTCTCCTGCCTCTGCCTCCCAAGTAGCTGGGACTACAGGTGCCCACCACAACGCCCGGCCATTTTTTACTTGCAGCCATTATTGTTGTTGTTTGGCGGCCCGGGCTGGATTTGAACCCACCAGCTCAGGTGTATGTGGCTGGCGCCTTGGCCTGTTGAGCCACAGGCGCCGAGTCTTTTTTTTTTTTTTTAGAGACAGAGTCTCACTTTGTCACCCTTGGTAGAGTGTCGTGGCGTCACAACTCACAGCAACCTCAAACTCTTGGACTCAAGAGATCCTCTTGCCTCAGCCCCCCAAGTAACTGGGACTAAGGTTTATGCCAATATGCCCAACTAGTTTTTCTATTTGTACTTATTTATTTATTTATTTATAGAGACAGAGTCTCACTTTATTGCCCTCGGTAGAGTACCGTAGCGTCACACAGCTCACAGCAACCTCAAACTCTTGGGTTTAAGCGATTCTCTTCTTGCCTCAGCCTCCCGAGTAGCTGGGACTACAGGTGCCCACCACGACACCTGGCTATTTTTTTGTTGCAGTTTGGCTGGGGTCGGGTTTAAACCCGCGACCCTCGGTATATGGGGCCGGCGCTCTGCCCACTAAGCCACAGGCGCTGCCCCAGTTTTTCTATTTTTAGTAGAGGCAGGGTCTCACTCTTGCTCAGGTGACCCACCCGCCTCAGCCTCCCAGAGTGCAGGGATTACGGGTGAGAGCCATTGTGCCGGCCCCCACTTCTGTCTTTTCCCTTTCATTGGGTTCTTTCTGTAGAAGTGAGATCTCCACCTGCCTCCTTGGAGCTGCAGGCACTTGTGGCGTGTTGATTCGGGCTGCCTGTCCGGCAAGGTGTTTTCTTAGAGCTCGAGAAAACCCAGCTCCCAGGGCGCTCAGCTGGAAGAGAAAGGAGAGGTGACTGGGACATTCTTTTCCCACGAACATGAAAAGCTGGGGAGGTTCCAAGTACAGCAGGTTCTCTGGGGCCCCACCAACCTCAGGGTGAGTAATGGCTGTTAGGTAAGGTGACCTGCTTGAGAAGTGAATCAGGCTTTTTCTGGCTGTTGAGTCATCACAACAGAATGAGGAGTATTTCCTCCTCCCTCATCTTCTTCAAAGAACATCCTCATCTCTGTTTTTGTTTTTGTTTTTCGGACAGAGTCTCACTATGTCGCCCTTGGTAGGTAGAGTGCTGTGGCATCACAGCTCACAGCAACCTCAAACTCTTGGGCTTAAGGAATTCTCTTGTCTCAGACTCGCAAGTAGCTGGGAGTACAGGCGCCTGCCACCACACCTGGCTATTTTTTTGTTGCAGTTGTCATTGTTGCTTAGCTGGCCAGGGCTGGGTTTGAACCTGCCACCCTCGGTGCATGTGGCTGTTGCCATAACCACTGTGCTACGGGCGCTGAGCCTGATGTTGTTTTTTTAACTAAAGAACATTTACTTTATCTTGAGGATATAACTCAGCTGTTCCCACCCCCAACCCCATCCTGAAGACAGGTTAATACAGTGAATGTCAGAAAACAGGTATGAACAGTATGAAGGATTAGAACCAACATTAGCTGACCAAGAACAACCGTCATCTAAATCATCATAAAAATGTTTACATAGGGCAGCATCTGTGGCTCAGGGAGTAGGGTGCTGGCCCCATATACCAAGGGTGGCAGGTTCAAACCCAGCCCCGGCCAAACCCTGCAACAAAAAATAGCTGGGCGTTGTGGTGGGCACCTGTAGTACCAGCTAGTCGGGAAGCTGAGGCAAGAGAATCGCCTGAGCCCAGGAGCTGGAGGTTGCTGTGAGCTGTGTGATGCCATGGCACTCTACCAAGGGCAATAAAGTGAGACTCCATCTCTACAAAAATAAATAAACAAATAAATAAATAAAAATAGAAAAACTAGTCAGGCATATTGGCACAAACCTTAGTCCCAGTTACTTGGGGGGCTGAGGCAAGAGGATCTCTTGAGCCCAAGAGTTTGAAGTTGCTGTGAGCTATGACATCAGAGCACTCTACCCAGGGCAGCAGAGTGAGACTGTCTCAAAAAAAAACCAGACAGGAGTTGAAGGAGTCACCCCTTCTCATGAGTGCCGGACTGGCACACAGGACTGTGCGGCCAGGAGCTGAGCAGGGGTCAGATGTGAAAGATTCTAAAGGCTGAGCCAAGGAAGGAAGCCTTTCTGGCAGGCACTGAGGTCTTTGGGGAAGATGCTGAGCTGGGGACATCCGACATACCTCTTCTTGGTTGCTCAGAAGCACAGCTTAAGATGGGGATTTGGGGGCATGAGGGGTTTTTTTGAAGAAGGTAGGGGTTCTGATGAGGAAGGCGCAAAGAAATAGAATGGCTGAAGCCTGTCCTTGACCTGATGCTTGCAAGGAATTGCATCAGAGCCAAGGGGGCCGGGCTGCCAGTGCCGGCAAGGGGTGCACAGCTCAGCTGTGAGAAGTTAGCAGCCACACTCGCAGCGGTCACCCCTTCCTTCCTCTTCTTGGCTGCACCTGCTTTCGGGAAAGGAACTCATGATGGGGGGGCCGCTGGGGTGTGAGGGATTAATGAGAAAGTGGAGTTCAGTGGTTGACGGCCCAGCCTTTGGGGTAAACAGAGCTGGGCTGTTGCAGGCTCACACCTAGAGCTACAGTCTGCACAGCTCCCATGGTGAGGTAGGCTTAAAACACCATCAGGTGTTAAATTCTCCTCTACCCAGAGCCCAGTGATTGGTAAGTGCCGGATTAGGACTGTGGCTTTGCAAATCTCTCCCAGCGCCACAGCCACCTAAGGGGTGTGGTGGAAGCTTCAGCATCAGCCACCAAACACGAGTGCAGGGGTTGGGGTGTCTTCCAGGACCCCTTTTAGGACCCGCAGACACTGGCTGAATGTCAGTCTGAGCCAGGTCTTACCCCTTCTTACTGAGCGCTGGGCGCACACAAGGGAAGTCAGCAGGGCCAGTTGGAAATGAGAGCCCTGGCCTTTGGGAGTGTTCCCACCCCACCTTCAGCCCCTCTGGATGGAAAAGTTCCCCATGAATAGTCGAATAGTCTGGGGCATAAAGTAGGGGCCCTGGTGAGGAGCAACTCGGTAAGTTGTGCAGGAAGTCTTGCCTCAGCCTCAATCAGGGGTTACTTTAAATTTGCTTCAAACTTACCAAGAACACTCTAAGGCCCTAAGGATAAGTCCCAGCCCCTGCAGGTCCTGCTCTAGTCAGGGGAATCTCTTGGGCCTCATTGCAAACTTTGCCCCACTTCCTGTGCCCTGGCTGCTCAAGAAACATCCCTGCTGCTCACATGCTCCTGCCCCTGGGCCTTTGCACATGCTGTTCTGGAATGCCTTCCCTCGACTTCTCCTGGCCTACTTATTCTTTCTCTGGCCTCAGGCTTTCCCTGCTACAAGAAACTCTGGCCCTGGCCCCTGTGGGTCGGGCCTCCCGTCTCCCCAGCCTGTACCGTCTCCCCAGCCTGTACCGTCTCTCTCCTTATTCACTCACCTCACCACCACCACAAATGAGCATCCCTGAGGGCATTCCTTGGGCTTGATTGGCTTGGTGTCCCCAGTGCCAGGCCCAGTGTCTGGCCAGGATGCTCAGGATATGGGCATGGCATGAAGGAGAGCTGGCAATATATCCACCTGAGCCAGTGATGCCATCCTCCAAGATGACTTTATCAATGGTTGTGATGGCCAAACATTTCTGGATATGTTTATTTCCAGGGTACATCTCCTCACCTTCTTAAATTTGCCTTTGCCTTTGATGCATGAACAACAAACAGGTGGCATCCCATGGATAGCAACAGCCATGATGACAGTAATTAATTTCTCTGTGTGCCCAGCTCGTCTAAGCACTGTCTAGTTATTTTTTGATATCACTGTCCCTCTTTAAATTTGTGGAAACTGAGGCTCAACAAGGTTGTGCTCAAGCGTGTGGTAGAGTAGGAATTCGAACTCAGGAATGCAGGAGATAAATCACCAGGTTGTGATGGGGTTATAGGAGGGGCATTAGTTTCCCATGGCTGCTTCGACACAATACCACAAATTGAGTAGCTTAAAACTACATATTTATTCTCTGTTCTAGAGGCTGGAAGTTTGAAGTCACCAGTGCCAGCTCCCTTGGGTGGCTCTAGAGGGTGACTTCTTCCTTGCCTCTTCCAGCTCCTGGCTGTATCCCTCCTCATCTGGCCCTCTCCCCCACCCCTATGTCTGTCTTAAATCTCCCTGTGCCTAAGGACACTTTTCTTTTTTTTTTTTTTGCAGTTTTTGGCTGAGGCTGAGTTTGAACCCGCCACCTCCGGCATATAGGGCCAGGACCCTACTCCTTTGAGCCACAGGCGCCGCCCTAAGGACACTTTTCTTTTCTTTTCTTTTCTTTTTTTTTTTTTTTTGGCCATTTTTGTCCGGCGCTGGGCTTGAACTCCCTGAGCCCCAGGCGCCGCCCTAAGGACACTTTTCAATGGGTTTATTAAGGCCCATCCCAAATCCAGGAGGAGCTCATCTTGAGAGCCTTAACTTGATTACATCTGCAAAGAGCCTATTTTCAAATATGGCCACATTCACAGGCGTCTGGGTTAGGAGGTAAACGTGTTTCTTCAGGGGGGTCCCTATCAAGGTACTACAGGTGCAGCGGGAGACAGCAGGTTAGGCCATCAGCTGACCCTTCTGCGGGGGGACTGAGAACGGTGAGGAGGTTTGGCTTGACCAGGGAGAGAAGACAGTAAACTCACAGAAGTGACAGGGACAGAGGGGCTGGCACACCACACTCCCTACTCGAAACCCTGTTTACAAAGCAGAAAGCAGCCCAGGGAAGCTCCTGAGTCCCAGCTTAGGGCAAACAACTGCCACGGCCTCAGGCTCCCCTGGCCTTGGCGCCCTGGACCCAGGAAGCTGCTTCGAGCCAGACAAGGGCTGCTGGCCCGACTCCAGGACCAACACAGACTCCACCCAGGCTTTCGGTACTGCAAATGCCACCAAACACCACCACCTCTGGGAAGAGCCCAGCCCCAGGCACATGACCATGCCGTGCCCTCAGCCCCCACACAGGCTAGAGTTTTCCATGCGCCTCCCTCCCACCTCTGCCCTTGTTCTGCCTAATGCCTGGAATTCCTCCGAAATTTACACAGAGGCCCCTAGTGAAGGAAACAAAGCCTGGCTCTGGGATCTGAGACAGGGGGGGAGGCCCAGTGGGCTACTACTTTGCTTCCTGAGCTCACAGGCCCCTGTTTGAGCCCTCACTGTGGGGACTAGGGAAGGAGGCCTCTCCTGCCCCATGACACTGCACATGCTTAAGTGAAGCCTCTGCACACACGTGGACACAGGAACAGAGACATGCCTGACCATCCCACGCACGCAGCACTCCAGGGTACAGCGTTCCCAGAGGTGCACCTGTCCGCTGGATCCGGAACACCCCAGGTCCACCTGAGCAGGAAACTGGGAGAGCCCAAGAGTTGCCTCAGAGCACCCAGCCTAGGTTTGAATCCCAGCTCTGCAACTTCGGGCAAGTCACTCCACCTCTCTGTGCCTCAGTTTCCTCATCTGCAAATTGAAACAATAGTACTCCCCTGCAAAGATTGCCGAAAGGGTTAACTGGGTCGATGTATGGAAAGCATTGGGAAGCCCTGTGCACCAGAAGCGCCGTACGTGTTTGCTGCGATTAGTGTGTGTCGGGCTGCTTACTCACTCCCACAGACACACGTCGAGGGACACGTGGAACCCCAGCAACTCACATGCACACGGACACCCAGACACGCCAGCACTCGCGTATGCACACAGAGATAGAGAAACGCACATTCAGAACACACACCGCACACGCGGGTAGCACCTGGAGACGTGTGCGAGCACAGGCCCACACGCAGACGCCGATCCACGCAGGGGCAACGGCTGCACGTGCTCCCGCGGGAGCCAGGCCCACTGCTGGGTCTTGCTCTTTTCAGCCTCCTCCCCTCCCCCACCACCCAGCTGTGTGTGCCTAGCGTGGCCATGAAGACCACCTGCCTTGGTGCCTGCCTCGCCACAGACGCCCCAACGCACCCACTTCAAGAAGGAGCTGAGGCCCCCTCCCCCGTGGCCCCGGAGCCTCTGACTGAGGGGAAGGAAAACACCGAACCGAGTTCTGCAGCCCCCTCCTGTACCCCCTCCTCTGGGTCAACGTCCCCACGAGGCCCACCCTGGGCCCTGTGGGCTTTCCTCTCTGGGACAACAAAGGCATTTCTGATCCGCGACTCCAAGGCCTGTGTCTCGGCAGCTTAGTTCTGTGCCCAGCACGGCCACACGGGGCCAGCCTTGGATTCAGGGCGTCACAAAGACATTGGACATTTACAGGCAAGGCAGGAGGAGGGTCGGGAAGAGCAAGACCCTGGGGCTGTTTCGGGAGGGTTAGTTTTCCTCCCAGTCTCAGTTTAGGATTTTTTTGTTTGTTTGTTTGTTTTGTTTTGTTTTAGACAGAGCCTCAAGCTGTCACCCTGGATAGAGTGCTGTGGCATCACAGCTCACAGCAACCTCCAATTCCTGGGCTCAAGCGAGTCTCCTGCCTCCACCTCCCAAGTAGCTGGGACCACAGGCATCTGCCACAACGCCTGGCCATTTTTTGGTTGCAGCCATTATTGTTGTTTGGCAGCTTGGGCTGAATTCGAACCCGCCAGCTCAGGTGTACGTGGCTGGCGTCTTAACCCGTTGAGCCACAGGCACCAAGCTCGTCCCTCTAGATTGTTATACTCCCACTTTTCTAGTGCCCGGTTTTAGAAAGCACTACATTAAAAAAAAAAAAAATCAGCTCATCGGGGACAGGTGTGAAAGCCAAGGGTAACAGGGCCTAACCAAAGACTTTCTCCACACTGGCTCAGTTCAAGTAGGACACTGAAAAATTCAGGGGCTGACCCTTCCAACTAGCAGTAGAAATACCTGGATTCAAATCACTTTGCTCGGATACCAAGAAAACACAAGGTCTCTGGAGAGGTGGATCTGAAACCCCATCTATTATTCTCCCCACAGCGAGGTAATCCGGATGCAGCACATCCAGACGGAAAAGTGCTAGAAATTCAGTGATGCTTCACCAGCGGGAGTGGGATACGGAGGGAGCATAAAAGGAGGGGAAAAACTAAACACCCCAATATACAATGCAAAATTAAGGACAAAAAAATAAACTTTATAAAGAATGCGACTGTGGTTCAACGGGCTAAGGCGCCAGCCACGTACACCTGAGCTGGTGGGTTCAAATCCAGCCCAGGCCTGCCAAACAATGACGGCTGCAACCAAAAAATGGCTGGGCGTTCTGGAGGGCGCCTGTAGTCCCAGCAACTTGGGAGGCGGAGGCAAGAGACTCGCTTGAGCCCAGGAATTGGAGGTTGCTGTGAGCTGTGACAGGGTGACAGCTTGAGGTTCTGTCTCAAAAAAAAAAAAAAAAGAATGCGACTGTTTGGCTCAGCGCCTGTGGCTCAAACGGCTAAGGTGCCAGCCACATACACCTAAGCTGGCGGGTTCGAATCCAGCCCAGGCCCACCAAACAATGACAGCTGCAACCAAACAATGGCCGGGCGTTCTGGAGGGCGCCTGTAGTCCCAGCTACTTGAGAGGCGGAGACAGGAGAATCGCTTGAGCCCAAGAGTTGGAGGTTGCTGTGAGCTGTGATGCTACCGCACTCTACCCAGGGTGACAGCTTGAGGCTCTGTCTCAAAAAAAAGAATGAGACTGCTTTTTATAACTTCCAGCACCAAGATATAACGCTTTTGGTCCCCCCATTCCTAGCAGAGCTGGGGAAAGAACGGCTGATGATGTCTGTCGATAATGTGAAAGTGAACCAGGCGTTGTGATGGAAAGTGAACAGAGAGGAGAAAAGAGGTGATTTCAGGAGCTGAGGCCAGGTCCCCACATTCTGGAGCTCACAGCCCGACTTCAATTGCCGGTGACGGTTTATCGAATTCAAGTCCGAACGCGAGGGACAACCCACGCAGTTGCCTATGCCACAGAAAGCAGAGGAGACGGAGGGAAAACGACCGCTCCAGCAACTACAACTTGAGATTCCAAAAGGAAGCGGCCGTGGCACCTCTACCCCAGACCATAAAAACCACAAGCCCCCCGCCCCTCGGGAAGAGCGCTCTGCGGATTGGGTCACGCGGGTGTCACTCAAAGTCACTGAACCTAGAAAAGGCACTCCGCAGCCCGGCAGAACCCCCACACGCCGGAGGACGCCGGGGGGTTCTGTCGCTTGTCTGTCGTCTCCCCTTACCCTAGCCCACCAGCACATTCAAAGGTCTGCTAAGACGTTGTCCCCTAAGTCTCCTCCTCTGTCCTCCGCGGCCAGCAACTTCCCACAGGCCGGTGGCCGCTTACCTGCACGGCGCTCCCACTGCCGATGTCAGAGTAGGGCGAGAGGCCTCTCGCGACCGTTAAACTCGAAGGAGCGTGCGCGCGGCCGGGGTCTCGCCTGCGATTGGCTGCTGGGAAGGGGGCGGAGACAGCTCGCTTCTGTGCCATTCCAGCCAAAGAGAGATGGCCAACATCGGGGGCGTGGCTGAGGGGTGGGGTTTCTGTCAAGTTGTCCCCTCTGATTGGTTCTCTAGGAACCTGCCTCTGCCACGCGGGAAAAGAACCCTCAGATTCTCGCATGCGCAGTTAATAAGAATGAGTCTCTGGCCCGTGAGGGAAGCCGCGGCGAAAGTACAGCGCGTGCGCAAACCCAGATACGCGTTGCGTTCTGTTTCTTCAGGTGATTCAGGATCTCTCAGAACGTTGGGGGCCGGAAAGCGATCCTGAGGCCAGGTAAGCGTCCACTGGGAAGCCAGGTACTCTGATGGCTTCCCACGACTCCCAAGGGCTCTGGAGAGAGGACAAGGAGCCAGGATGCCAGAGCTTTTCCGTGCTTGTTACCCAGAGTCGCGCAGCTGCCTTAGCCGAACCCCTGCTGGCTGTCAGGTGAAGCCTGTCCTGCCACCTGGGCTCGGTTTGCGCTGGGCTTGACTTACCCCGGGTTGCTAGAGGTCGGGCGTGGGCTTTTCCAGCACTTTAGGCTGGGGAGAGGAGGAGCGAGCCTCCTGGAGAAAACATGCCTGAACGCCCAAAGAGAAATAGAAATTCACTTATTCGGCAGAGCAGGATGGAGCCGTAACACTCATCAGAGCCTGCTTCTGTCGTGGCATATAGTAGGTGTCACCACTGCCCTTGATTGGCTTTTGAAAGGCCACCGAAAACCCGCCCTCCTCCCCGCAGGCCTCTAGCCCATCTCTGGAGTGCTGTTCAGTCCCAAGGCTTCAGCCTAGTTAACTTGTAAGCCTCTTCCAGCTCTTATATTTCACTCCACGTATCCTGGCCCATAGTAAAGGGACTTTGCAAGCACTGTCATTCAGCACGCCAGAAGTGGCGCTGAGAAGCCAGGACACGGGAGATGTATTTGCCCCTGGAATGACAGATCTACCAAGAGGCATTCCATCTCATGTGAGCCTTCTAAGAATGCTACCAAAAAAAATAAATAAATAAACAAAAAAAAATTTTTTTAAATGCTACCAATTCCTTTTAACAGCAAAAATTTAATCTCTATCCAAAACCCCATCAATGTTAAAATCTTAAGCTTAAATAAACTGACAATCCTCCCTCCAGATAGTGTTAATTGACCAGTCTATGTTCATGTTATTATGTTCATGTAACATTTAACCAAAACAGGCTCGGCGCCTGTGGCTCAACGGGCTAAGGCGCCAGCCACTTACACCTGAGCTGGCAGTTCGAATCCAGCCAGGGCCGCCAAACAACAATGACAGCTGCAACCAAAAAGTGGCCGGGCGTTGGGGCGGGCGCCTGTAGGCCCAGCTACTTGGGAGGCAGAGGCAGGAGACTCGCTTGAGCCCAGGAATTGGAGGTTGCTGTGAGCTGTGATGCCACTGCACTCTATCCAGGGTAACAGCTTGAGGCTCTGTCTCAAAAAAAAAAAAACACTTAACCAAAACAAAATCATCATTAAGCACATGGGTCTATTTTCAGGGATGGGCTATTTTCAAGCCCACCACAGAAAATAGTTGTAGCACTAATTTCAGTTGGTCACAAAATCTATCGTTTGAGACACTGTAGCATCTTGCACCTATGTAACTGAGAAGTGTGAATTCCTGAGACAGTGCTAGACAGAGAGGGGTGTTTCCCTACAAGGAAAATATTAATCCCCAAAATGAGTACTACTGATTAGGTATTCATCGTGCAAGAGGCACGATGTAGTAAATCATTGCTTTTGGCTACAAAATTGAATGGACTGTGTTTAGTTTCAGTGTGTTTGGGGTTTTTGGGGGGGGGGCATTGTGATTTTAGGTAATTTTTTAAATCCATTTATGTCTTAATAAGCCAACATGTTTAGGAACTAGTATTCTGGTTATCTGTGTTATCTTGTTAACCCACTCATACAGTGACACACTTTGGCAAGGTTATTCACCCATACTTCTTACCTTAGGTTTAGCTATTTGGTGAGGTTTTCTCTTTGACTAATAACACTAGACAGAAGAAATGCCCCTTTCAAATCTTTATCAACAGATGAAAAGGTAGTTTGTAAAGCCAAAGAAATTATTTCTGAATGTAGAAAACAAAGTAGAAGTCTTCAGAAATTTTAAGTATGATAATTATTCATCTAATCTGAATAACCTCCTCCCATACTGGAGATTTTGCACTATTAGTAAGCAAGCTTACACACTATTTTATGGTCTTTATAAAGGTATGGTTACTGTACAATTTTTTTTTTTTTTTTGAGACAGTCTCACCATGTCGTCCTCAGTGGAGTGCCACAGCTCACAGCAACCTCAAACTCTTGGGCTTAAGCGATTCTCTTGCCTTAGTCTCCCAAGTAGGGGGGACTACAGGCGCCTGACACAATGCCTGGCTATTTTTTTCTTGTAGTTGTCATTGTTGTTTAGCAGGCCCAGGCCGGGTTCGAATCCACCAGCCCTAGTGTATGTAGCCGGTGCCCTAACCATGAGTACAGGCACCAAGCCATACAATTTTATTATAAGGAATTACTCAAGTATTTCTCATGTGTCTTGAAGAAGTCAAATAGACATCTTTTGAGTGGTGATCGTTTCCATTTATCAGGCTATTCAGTAACAATAGCTGATAATGGCTTAAGGCATTTAGTATAGTGTCTTAAACAGGATGTTACTTTGTGTCCTTGATTTTTTTAAAGAGGTGTTTTTTTTTTAATTTATTTTTATTTATTTATTCTTTTTGTTGTTGTTGTTGCAGTTTGGCCAGGGCTGGGATTGAACTCACCACCCTTGGTATATGGGACCAGCACCCTATATCCAAACAGTTTGTTGTTTGTTGTTTGCCACAGCAAAAAATGAGAATAAAAATTTTATATCTGTAGTTTAACAATTAAACATGAAAGGAAAGGATCAACTTTACTTTTATTTTTTTTCCTCTTTCCTGTCTTTCATGATTTTGTTTTACTATGTTACATAATTCCTAAACATATTTATGTTTAAACTAGGACTTACTTCCATGAAGGCAGTTGTTATCATTCAATGTGAGCCTGCTAGGAAGTCAGGCTGTATTTCTGTCATCATAATAATTTCCTTGGCACCTGAATTGTGACCCCACTAAATAGCATATTTTCAGTAATATGGTCTCATGTATTTCTTATTATAAATTGAACCATACCAAGTAAAGTAATTTGCAAGTCACTGTTCTAAATGCCTTTCACTCTGGGCTCTAAAACAAAAGCCCAGGAAATAATCAGTTCCCGCATTGGGTTTGTTCCATCCCAAATGAGGTGTGTTAGATGGGGATTCCTATAAGTAGGGATCTGAAGTGCTACTGTTTCACAAGCACTAAGGACTTTACATTTGTGGCAAGATACATGAGTTTCTTCTTACTATACGTTTAGAAATGAGGAAAAGTGGCCACAGGTACTACTTTTTGATTTAATAATCATAGAGTTGAAACATTGAAAGCAGGGCACACTAACTACAAAGCTCACATCCTCAGCAGTATGGCTTTTCTGGAACAACAAAACAGGAGGGAAGGCTCGGCACCTGTGGCTCAACGGGCTAAGGCGCCAGCCACATATACCTGAGCTGGCGGGTTCGAATCCAGCCTGGGCCCGCCAAACAACAATGCTGGTTACAACCAAAAAATGGCCAGGTGTCGTGGTGGGCGCCTGTAGTCCCAGCTACTTGGGAGGCGGAGGCAAGCAACTCGCTTGAGCCCAGGAATTGGAGGTTGCTGTGAGCTGTGGATGCCACAGCACTCTATCCGGGGTGATGGCTTGAGGCTCTGTCTCAAAAAAAAACAGGAGGGAAGAGTCAGAAAGAGAAAGTTAAGGAAAACGTACCAACATTGCTTAAGCAACTGGGGAAAGAACAGATATAGTTAACAAAATAAGCTATAGAAAGGATAAATTTAAGTTTGTGAAATTGAAAACCTAATGATCTTCCAAAATAAGACTTCCTGAGATAGTCCACATAGTATGCATCCCTTATTTTCTTTACTTGTATTAAATTCAATAATGTATTTTGAAAGTACATTGGAAACTGTTTAAGTCCTAAACAAAGACAAGGCATCATTAATGGTAGTATAAGCTACGAGACTTTTAGAAGAAAATGTACAGCCTTATTATTGCTGCTTTTTTATGTGTTTCTGTTTTAACAGTGTAGTTCATAAATTATATTATTATATATATATAATATATATTATTATAAGTTTCCAGGCCCAGCACAGTGGCTTGCTCACACTTATAATCCAACACTTTGGGTAGCTGAGGCAAGAGGATCACTTGAGGCCAGGAGTTTGAGACAAGCCTGAGCAATATAGTGAGACGCTATCTCTACGAAAAGTAAGAAAAATTAGCCAGACAAGGTGGCATGTGTCTGTAGTCCCTGTTACTTGGGACACTGGGATGGGAGGATCACTTGAGCCCAGAATTTTGAAGTTGATGTGAGCTATGATGACACCTCTATACTCTAGTGCAGGCAACAGAGTGAGACCCTATCTCCAAAAAAAGAAAAAAAATTATAAAGTTCCTGCTAGATGCCTTAAATAGAAGAAATGTGATCCACATAAATAGGAGAGGTGTAATTTTCTGTGGATGCTGGTATATCATGAATTGAATACTTTTCTCTTTAAATACTTCATTAGTTGTCTCTTGACCTCCACAGCAGTAAGCCTATTAAATTTAGACCAGGCAAAATAGTCTCCTCTTCCTCTTGTCCTCTAGATACAAAGGTAACAGCTTTGTGTTTTCTGCTCAATCTGTTATGCTTTCCTTGTTTGAGAAGTAATTATCTGTAAACACTTATCTGAAGGGCGCTTTATCTTTACTGCAAAACCCCAAGCCTAGGAAAAGACATGGTCTGTTTGAAGTCAAACCCGTGATACTCAGTGATTCCATTTCGAGAGGTATTTCAAGCCTTACAAGGACTTCAGGCATCTAGAACTGGAGGATGAGCTAGATGTGAAAGAGAAAGCCTACTTTCTTTCAACTCCCATTTTGCAAGGAGCACAAAAATACACTTCTGGCTCAGTGCCTGTGGCTCAGCGGGCTAAGGCGCCAGCCACGTACACCTGAGCTGGCGAGTTCGAATCCAGCCCGGACCGCCAAAACAACAATGACGGCTGCAACCAAAAAAGGGCCGGGCGTTGTGGCGGGCGCCTGTAGTCCCAGCTACTTGGGAGGCGGAGGCAGGAGACTCACTTGAGCCCAGGAATTGGAGGTTGCTGTGAGTTGTGATGCCATAGCACTCTGTCCAAGGTGACAGCTTAAGGCTCTGTCTCAAAAAAAAAAAAAAAAGAATAGGGGCATACTAAACATAGTTTTTATCATGTCCTTTGTCCCTCACCAGATGTTTTCTTCCAATGGGCTTTTGGTGTAGGATGTTGGAGAACCAAGAACAGGAGGTAAGAGTGCGGTATTCAGGGAATGGGTGGGTAAAAGCTGAAGATGGGGATTTATGAGGAGGGTGGACACAGAGATACAAATCATTGCTCAATGATATTCTTCCTACAGCAATACCTTGAGTAATACTTAAAGCCAAGAGAAGGCAATCATAGCAGAGATATTCCTAGGAAATTAGGTTCCATTATGACTAACTTTTCCATTGGTTTGATTATATTGGAATGTAAGCTTCAAGAGGGCAAGGTTTTTGTCTCTTTTCATGCTTAATCTCTATGTTCGTAGTGTCTACAACAGCGCCTAACATAGTGCAAGCTCAGTAAATATTTGTTGAATTGAATGAATGGACAAATGATATGAAAGTTGATGCTGAGTGGAAAAATTGGGCAACCTATATTGTCAAAGCTGCCTTGTTATGTGATTGAGCTGATGCTGAAGGAGCATTTCTTACTTACAGGAGGTGATCACAGTGCGTGTTCAGGACCCCCGAGTGCAGAATGAGGGCTCCTGGAATTCTTATGTGGATTATAAAATATTTCTTCATGTGAGTGCATCAGGCTTCTGTATTTGCGTCGAATACACTCCCCAGTGCTGAGGGCTTATGTTGAAGTGGAACCCTTTGTGGGGTTTTGCTAAGACAGAAGACTTAGAAGAAAAGGAGGGAGGAGAGGAAAGAGCTTGAGGGATGCTTGCGAGTTGCTTCCTGGCAGCACCTTGTTCCGGTTGGGGGTCTTGATCAGGACTGTGGTCTGACTCATGAGAGTGATGAGAGGGAGCTCATGTGAACTTGATCTTTTTTCCACTAAACCCTTTTCATGTACTTTGTCCTATAGACGAATAGTAAGGCCTTTACTGCCAAGACTTCCTGTGTTCGGCGTCGATACCGTGAGTTTGTGTGGCTGAGAAAGCAGCTACAGAGAAATGCTGGTTTGGTGTGAGTTGGCTCTTGCTTCCTTCTCAGGGTCTGAGGTTGGCTTTCTAAGCACTTACTTGAGGACTGGAGTTGATAATGAAGAGAATTTGCAATATGCCAGACACTGAGGGAGTTGGGAAATACATTCTTTTTTTTTTTCAGACAGAGTACTATGTTGCCCTTGATAGAGTGCCATGTTGCCCTTTATAGAGTGCCATAGCGTCACAGCTCACAGCAACTTCAAACTCTTTGGCTTAAACAGTTCTCTTGCCTCAGCCTCCCAAGTAGCTGGGGAAATACATTTTTTTTTGAGACAGAGTCTCACTTTAACACCCTCAGTAGAGTGCTATGGCATCACAGCTTATAGCAACCTCCAACTCCTGGGCTTAGGCAATTCTCTTGCCTCAGCCTCCCACATAGCTGGGACTACAGGCGCCCATCACAACACCCGGCTATGTTTTGTTGCAATTTGGCCGGGGCTGGGCTCGAACCTGCCACTCTTGGTATATGGGGCCAGTGCCCTACTCACTGAGCCACAGGAGCCGCCTAGGAAATAACATTCTTTTTTTTTTTTTCTTTTTGCAGTTTTTTTGGCCAGGGCTGGGTTTGAACCCACCACCTCCAGCACATGGGGCCAGCATCCTACTCCTCTGAGCCACAGACGCCACCCCAAGGGAAATACGTTCTTAAATCATGTTTTCAAATCACTGAAAAAAGTAAAATGCTCATTTCTGTTTTTTGGACCTAACAAGACCATACAAACATCAAAAATATTTTTCTTTTTTATATGCATATTAGTCTAGAGCTCAACACATATATTGCTATCATTTTAAATGTGCTTATCATTGGTTATCAGAAAATTTTAACCTTCTGAACTTCTTTGACAGGGTAGTGTTCCTGTCTACTTGACAGGAAAATTGTAAAAATTCCGATTTTTTTTTCTTTTAGTGCAGAGTTCCTTTTTCTGAGACATACAAGAGCGTTGGCAGAGACAGTTATTATTTACTGCTCACCCATAGCCTCCAAATAAGTCCTAGAGGTAGAGAGAATGAGAGCAGTGATTCTGCTACAGGTCATAGTCACTAAATGCTCTAGTGGTGATTGGTGGCCCCTAGAGTGACCAGTCCAATTAGTTAACCTGGGAGCCTGGTGAGGTTATTGTCATGGTGCAGACCCTCATAAGCCAGATGAAACTCCCTCAGTTCCTCTGACAGATTCTGTATTCTCCATCCTGGCCTGTTGTCCTTTAAAAATATGCTGTGTTTGCAGGGTGTAGTGGCTTATACGTATAATCCTAGCACTCTGAGAAGCCAAGGTGGGAGGATCCCCTGAGCTCAGGAGTTCAAGACCAGCCTGGGCAAAGCTCTACCCTGTCTTTACTAAAAGTAGAAAAATTAGCCAGGCATGGTATCTCATGTTTGTAGTCCCAGCTACTTGGGAGGCTGAGACAGGAGGATCACTTTTTGAAGCCATGGCACTCTAGTCTAGGTGACAGTGAAACTGTCTGAAAAAAAAAAAAAAAAAAGTACTAGGTTTGGCGCCCCTAGCTCAGTGAGTAGGGTGCTGGCCACATACACCGAAGCTGGCAGGTTTGAGCCTGGCTTGGGCCTGCTAAACAACAATGACAACTGCAACCAAAAAGTAGCTGGGCATTGTTTTTTTTTTTTTTTTTGTAGAGACTGAATCTCACTTTATCACCTTCAGTAGAGTGCGGTGGCATCACACAGCTCACAGCAACCTCCTACTCCTGGGCTTATGCAGTTCTCTTGCCTCAGCCTTCTGAGTAGCTGGGACTACAGGCACCTGCCACAACGCCTGGCTATTTTTCTGTTTTGCAGTTCAGCCGAGACCAGTTTGAACCCACCATCTTCGGTATATGGGGCCAGCGCCCTACTCAGTGGGCCACAGGCGCCACCCCGAGTAGCTGGGCATTGTGTTGGGTACCTGTAGTCCCAGCTACTCACAAGGCTAAGGGAAGAGAATTGCTTAAGCCCAAGAATTTGAGGTTGCTGTGAACTGCGATGCCACAGTACACTACCAATGGCGACACAGACTCCTAGGATTATAAGTGTGAGCCACCTCATCTGGCCTAAATAAAGACTGTCTTCCAGTCCCCAGTCACATGCTCAGAATTTGCTAAAGGTGGTTCAGCTGCAGCAAGTCATCTTTTTTTTTTTTTTTTTAAGACAGAGTCATGGCTCTGCGCCCATAGCTCAGCAGTTAGGGTACCTGCCACATGCACTGGAGCTGGTGGGTTTGAACCCGACCTGGGCCTGCTAAACAAATAAAAAAAAAAAAAAAAGCTGGACGTTGTGGCAGGCACCTGTAGATCCAGCTACAAGGGAGGCTGAGGCAAAATAATCAGTTAAGCCCAAGAGTTTGAGGTTTTTGTGAGCTGTGACATCACAGCACTCTACCAAGGGTGACATATTGAGACTCTGTCTCAAAATAAATAAATAAAAATAAGGGCAGCACCTGTGGCTCGTCGAGTAGGGCGCTGGCCCCATATACTGAAGGTGGCGGGTTCAAACCCCGTCAGCTGAACTGCAAAACAGAAAAATGGCCAGGCGTTGTGGCGGGCGCCTGTAGTCCCAGCTACTTGAGAGCCTGAGGCAAGAGAATCGCTTAAGTCCAGGAGTTGGAGGGTGCTGTGAACTGTGTGACACCATGGCACTCTACCAAGGGCAGTAAAGTGAGATGCTGTCTCTACAAAAAAAAAAAAAACAAAGAAAATGAGGCTCAGTGCCTGTGGCTCAAGTAGCTAAGGCGCCAGTCACATACACCTGAGCTGGCGGGTTCGAATCCAGCCCAGGCCTGCCAAACAACGACAGCTGCAACCAAAAAAATGGCCAGGCCAGTTGTGGCAGGCTGCTATAGTCCCTGCTTCTTGGGAGGCGGAGGCAGAAGACTCGTTTGAGCCCAGGGATTAGAGGTTGCTGTGAGCTGTGATGCCACAGCACTCTATCCAGGGTGACAGCTTGAGGCTCTATCTCAAAAAAAAAAGAAAGAAAACTGGAAAGAGTCTGTACAAAACCCTGTTTCAGGAATAGCCTCCATCCTGCCTCACAAGCCTATTTCAGTAGACTAGGATGTAGGATGTACTAGCTAAGGCAAAACAACCTCCATTATTAAATCAACAGGTTACACACAGAGTTAAAAATCAATTGCCTACACTAGCAAAAGGAGAGAAAGCAAAGCAAATTCTATAAAATAAAATCATCCCTGGATTATTTCTATTTGGCTATACACACAACTAGAGCTCCAGTCATGGACACACAGCATTTACCCAAACTTAAAACATGTGGGGAGAACGAGTGAGCTTATATGGGATTTGGGAAACAACGTAAGGCAGTACACAAGCAAGAGCTAAACGTCACAGTGAATTTGAGGCAGCCCCAGCTCCCAGACAACTTTCAAAAAAAAAGGAAAGGGTTGGCGCCTGTGGCTCAGTGAGTAGGGCACCGGCCCCATATACCAAGGGTGGCGGGTTCAAACCCAGCCCTACTGCAACAAAAAAATAGCAGGGTGTTGTGGTGGGCACCTGTAGTCCCAGTTACTCGGGAGGCTGAGACAAGAGAATTGCCTAAGCCCAGGAGCTGGAGGTTGCTGTGAGCCATGAAGCCATGGCGCTTGACTAAGGGCGACAAAGTGAGACTCTGTCTCTAAAAAAAAAAAAACCAAAAAACAAACAAACAAAAAAAGAAAGAAAGTAAGAAATACTTACCACCCCCAGTTTCAATTTAAACTAAAAAAATTAACTGCAACGTCAAAGTCCCCAGCACTCTCCATGCGACCTGGGATTTCCCATTTGAAATTATTTCTTGGTGCCACAGAACTCCCTGAGCAAACACACTTCCCCAAGGGGCACCAAAAGATTAAATATAGAAAACGCCACAGCCACCTTATCATCCCCACTTTCATGCCCCCAACCCTACCCAAAACTACTTCAAGGGAGGGGGTGTAACTCCAGAATTCCAGTGTCTTGAGAAGTCAAGGACCTCAATTTCTGGACTCTTCCAGAACCTTCCAGAATACCTAAACAATGGTTTATATTCAAGAGACAAAACTCATCTGATCTGGCCTTCCCCTAGACTGGAATAAGTTCAGGTCAATAGTTATTAGCTTTGGGACGCAGGCCAAGAAGCCACCAACCACGCCTCCAAGGCAGAGACTGGCAGAGAAGGCCGAGGACCCACCCTCCCACCCCACTACAGCAAGCTCCCACTGACCTCCTACCAGGTCTCCTGCCCTTTTCCTTTTGATATTTGCCGTGTTGTCAGTTTGGGGATTTTTTTTTTAGATAGTTTCACTTTGTCGCCCTGGGTAGAGTGCCATGGTGTGTCATAGCTCACAGAAACCTCAAACTCTTGAGTGCAAGCAATTCTCTTGCCTCAGCTTCCCGAGTGGCTGGGACTACAGGCACTCATCACAATGCCCAGCGATTTTTTAGAGATGAGGATCTAGCTCTTGCTCAGGCTGGACTCGAACCTGTGAGCTCAGGCAATCCACTCACCTCAGCCCCCCAGAGTGCTGGGATTACAGGTGTGAGCCACTATGCCCAGCCAGGAGGATATGTATGTATGTATGTATTTAGACGGAGTCTCACTTTGTGGCCCTCGGTAGAATGCAGCAACCTCAAACTCGGGGGGCTCAAGCGATCTTCTTGCCTTAGCCTCATGAGTAGCTGGGACTATAGGCTCCTGCCACAGCATCCAGCTATTAGAGGTTGGCTGTTTTTAGAGATCGGGTCTTGCTCTTGCTCAGGCTTGTCTTGAACTCCTGACCTCAGGCAATCCACCAGTCCTGGCCTCCCAGAGCTGGGATTACAGCCACTCCCACCTAGTTTGTGAATTTTTCAAAGTCTGATAGCACAGTCTGTCTCCTGGCAACTGGAAACTTTGACTTCAAGACCCTTTTATATCTTTTTTTTTTTGTAGAGACAGAGTCTCACTTTATCGCCTTCGATAGAGTGCAGTGGCGTCACACAGCTCACAGCAACCTCCAGCTCCTGGGCTTAGGTGATTCTCTTGCCTCAGCCTCCCGAGTAGCTGGGACCACAGGTGCCCGCCACAACGCCCGGCCATTTTTCTGTTTTGCAGTTCGGCAGAGGCTGGGTCTGAACCCACCACCTTCGGTATATGGGGCCGGTGCCCTACTCAATGAGCCACAGGCGCCGCCCCTCTTTTATATCTTTTAAATGTAAAATTATGTCCATTCAAGAAAGACAAGGAATTCTTTAAAAAAAAAAAAAATCATTTGTTTTGCTCAGCGCCCATAGCACAATGGTTATAGTCTGAGCCATCAAGGCTGGTGGGTTCAAGCCTGGCCCCGGCGAACTAAACAACAATGACAACTGCAACAAAAAATAGCTGGCGTTGTGGTGGGTGCCTGTAGTCCCAGCTACTTGGGAGGCCGAGGCAAGAGAATTGCTTAAGCCCAAAAGTCTGAGTGAGGTTGCTATAAGCTGTGACGCTATGGCACTCTCCCCAGGGAGACATAGTGAGAGTTTGTCTCAAAAAAAAAAAAAAAAAAATCATTTGTTTGAAGAGACCCTAAAGCAACAGGACATCAGAAATCTAATACTGGCTTCAGAATCTTTCTGAAAGGTGATGTGTTGTGAAGAATGAGTTGTAACTTTGAAATAATTCTAAGAGCAGCGTTTCCAGCGTGTTTGTGGTGTCAGGCACGGTTCTAGACACTTCATGTACAATCTCATTTTGTTTCCACTGTATATTTAAGGAAGGCTCTCTCACTCCTATTTGCAAATGAGGAAGGGAGGCACACAGGGTTCAATAACAAGCCTCAGTGTGCTGGCAGAAAGAACCCCACCCAGGCAACGGGCTGCAGGACCCACACTCTCAGCCTCACTGCTTAACCGGATAAGAGGAGAGGTGGCCTCCAGTTTTATCAGGTGACACATACACGCCTTTGGGAAAATAGGTGGGTTAAACTATCACCAACTGACCAGGGAGGGGCCTGGGCTACATTCACCTACCCCAATGCCCTTGAATGAATAAAAAAAAAAAATGCCTTCTCCAATGACCTATTATACACAATTAACATTGGAATTTCAATATATCTTCTCCTAATGCAAAAATCACCTTCATAAAAACTATTAAAGTCAGCTACAGCAAGATGAAATGTGTACTAACTTCATTTTTTTTAAAAAATCATGGTAGCATAAAATTTCCCCATATTAATTACACCTGCAGAAAACAAATGATCCCTGTAAACTTGAAAGGGTGTCCAACCTTTTTCTTCTCTGCTCTATTTTGGAAAAAGAGTTGTCTTGGGGCACAAATTAAATACACCTACACTATCGAAAGCTGATGAGCAAAAACAAGGATCATGCATAATTTTGCAATATCCAACACCACTGATAAGCAAAACAGTCCTCACATCATCAGCATGCAGCCAGCGGGCCACAGGTTGGACACCCCTGCAGGCATAATTCTATTTTACCCCTTTGATAACTATTATGAAGGTCAGAGTAAGAGGAAGGCCTTTATCTACTGAAAAGCATCTCATTCACAGACAAATGTCCACATTATTAATAACTCACAGTCTATTATGCTCAGAAATTCTTCAACAGTTGCCACAAACACAATTTGTACCAGCAATGGTACTTACATGGCATCTAAATATCTCAGAAAGTAAAAAAAAGAAGGAAAGGAGGGGGGAAAGAAGAAAACTTTCAATTAGGCACATTAGTCAGCGACACATTACACAAGATATAAAAGTCCAACCCACATGACAAAATGCTTTTCTTTCTTTCTTTTTTTTTTTTTTGCAGTTTTTGGCCCGGGCTGGGTTTGAACCGGCCACCTCTGGCATATGAGGCTGGCACCCTGCTCCTTTGAGCCACCGGCGCTGCCTGTCAAAAGGCTTTCCAATGCACTTTCACACTTTCACATTCATTGTTTTATTTGAAACCCCTAATTCTAAGGAGTTAGCCAGGATGATTGATAACATCCTCATTTGGTAAACAAATCAGTGGCCAAAGTGGCAGATAAATGAGCCTGGCAGAAGAAACACAACTCAGACCCAATGACTTCTTCCCTGATCATCTCACAAGAGAACAACACTCAGACACCGGAGTCAACGTTAGCAAAAAATGGGGCCGGGCCCAGTGGCTCCTGTCCGTAATCCTAGCACGCTGGGAGGCCGAGGCCGGTGGACTGCCTGAGCTCACAGTTTTGAGACCAGCCTGAGCTAGAGCAAGACCTCATTTCTAAAAACAGCCTAGGGCGGCACCTGTGGCTCAGCGAGTAGGGCACCGGCCCCATATGCCAGCGGGTTCAAGCCCGGCCTCGGCTGAACTGCAAAACAGAAAAATAGCCGGGCATTGTGGTGGGCGCCTGTTGTCCCAACTACTCGGGAGGCTGAACTGCCTAAGCCCAGAAGATGGAGGTTGCTGTGAGCTGTGTGACACCATGGCACTCTACCGAGGGCTAAAAAATGAGACTCTGTCTCTACAAAAAAAAAAAAAAAAAAAATAGCCCAGCAATAGGATGGGGCCTCTGGCTCAAAGGAGTAGGGTGCTGGCCCCATATACCGCTGCGACAGGTTCAAACCTGGCCCGGTCAAAAACTGCGAGAAAAAAAAAAAATAGCCCAGCATTGTGGTGGGTGCCTGTATTCCCAGCTACTTGGGAGGCTGAGGCAAGAGAATCACTTAAGCCCAAGAGTTTGAGGTTGCTGTGAGCTATGACGCCATGGCACTCTACCAGGGGCTACAAAGTGAGACTCTGTCTCAAAAAAAAGAAAAAAAAAAAACAGGACCTACAAGGATACAAGGAGCAGAAAGAGGCTAATTAAGTCAAACACCTGTTTCCCCAAGTGGAGGAAGTGAAGATGGCTCTGTCTTCTAATCCCTGTCACAGCTGCTGAGCACACCTTGACCACGCACTACCAGGGACCCTGTGAAAGCAGAAGGGAACCTGGTGACACATCCAGGGAGCACCCAGGTTCACTGTAACCCGATAAGCAGTTTCGTTGAGATCCTCCTGAGGACAGAACGTCCAGTGTACTCACACCCCACTTGCCAAATACCAAGCGTTTTACAAATATAATACGCGGATTCTTCTCAGAGCTGGACAGAGACACCCCACAGCTTCACACACTTGTCGGGAAGTCCTTTCTGAAAGATATAAGCAAACAGCAAGCTCCTGTGCTTACCAAAACCCACAGGAGACTCCAGTTTGTGAGGACTTCAAAAGAAGGCCACAAACAGCAGCACATTCCTCCACCCAGCTTTGGGAACTGGCCCTCAGCTGGCTGTTCACGGGGCTCCATCTCCTTCCAAACTGCCAGATCCATAAGGGGTCACTACGGCGGAGCTGATGTGACCTCACCCGAGGCCACTGCCCACTTTGCACAGGCTGTGATTCCCAACAAATCTGTTCACATACATTCCTTGCAAGAGGCCAAAGACTAGGCTAGAAATTACTGAAACGAGAAAGGAAAGCTAAATAGAAAATGCCAGAATAAAATAATAAAATATGAGGAAGAGGACAGGCCCAGATGCCTGTTTCTGGCAGAAACAGCAAGAGCAGGGGCAAGGAGATGCTGCTTTAGGAGCCAGGGACTCCTGGGAGCTTGCAGAGGAGCTGGTGCAGGCGATCGGTCCTTAGGGAACTAATCCCGTTTCCGGGTATAACCTGCCCCTGCCGGGTTTAGAGCCCAGCCACGTCATTTCCACCATGCAAAATACACAAACTAACCACGTGGGAAAACAGCAGATGGAGCAGAGCCAGCTGCAGGGAAGGAGGACCGAGAGGAAGGCCCAGCCCCGGCCAGCACCGGGAGAGAGAAGGGCGCTGCACGTTCAAATTCCCGTCCACGGCTTCCAGGACGCTCGCTCGACTACTTTACCAACTGCTAGCAGCAACTAATCTTTACATGTCTGGTGTTTTTACTTACATCATCTTTTTTCTTTAATCTCCAAAACTCTGAGATAGGTGTTATTATTAAACTCATCTTATAAATCCAGATGATAAAGAACAAAGTATTGACATCAACATCTCACATCTGGGGAACAGCTGGGCTGAGATGCAGATGTGAGTGGAGGTCTGTTTCAGGCACCAGCTCTGAACCAACTGCGGCTCCCTAGGGAGCTCGAAGCAGAAGTGGAACAACCTTTTCATGGCTGCACTATGTTCTATTTGTTTCCTCGCTGTGAGACCCCAGGCGAGTCAATTAGCTTTTCTGTACCTCAGTTTCCTTATCTATAAAATGAAGATAACAGAATTGTTCCTGAGCATTACATGAGATGAACTCAGGTTTACCCAAGTGTCCAGTACAAAGTAAGTGCTCCAGAAATGCTGGTCATTTTTGCTGGGATTATTATTTCAGAGGTAATAGTGTAAAACAGCTGCATCCCTCACCAAGCATACGGCTTGGCTGGAGATACAAAAGCAAACATCCAGGAAAGGACCGTGAAGGGTAAGAGCCAGGCTGCTGCAGGAGATGCTCAATGTGGGTGCAGAGTCCACCAGCCCAGGAGGGGAGGGAGGGAGCAGCAAGCAGGCAGCCCCACGCCGCACAGACACCCACGGTCCAGCCTGGCTCCATGTCCTGCACACAAGCCCAGAGTTTCTCTTCCTTCCAGGAACAGGAAGCAGATAACAACTAAACAGAGAACCACGGGAGTCCTACACGGAGGGTTTTCCAATTAGTCACAGGTGAAGTGGGACAGTGTTCCGGCCGCACAGGCACGTCCCCTGGGAGAGGAAAGTGAGTAAATGCAAAGCCCCAAGGATCTGTCCCAGTTGATCCTCTGGTGCAACAACGTCCCCACTTCCGCTGTTAGAGAAAGAGCAAAGTAGAAGGGAATAAGAGGGAAACTAAAAGTCGCTCTAGAAAAGGCAGATAAAGATTGAACAAAAATAAAAAAGAAAATCCTAGACATGGAAGAAATAATTGTTTTCCAAAGAATTTGACTTTAAGGAGAAATAAATGTGAAGCTGACTAGCATGAAATCTAAATTAGATCCCTGAAAACCAACAGCAACCAGCGAGACACAGAAAAAATGATCCTGATTACAGTGGCATGTTGACGCATTCTTAGTACAGTTACTGCTGCAAGCACTCCACAGATTTTAACTCACTGAACTCTTACAAGAACTCATGAAGTCAGCAACATTATTTTCAAATCCATTTAGAGATGTGAAGGCTACAGAACAGAGAGGTCAAGTAACTTACCAGGCCACACAGCAAGCAAGTATCAAAGGTGAGATTTTCCAGGCAGCCTGGCTCCAGAAGACCATGTTCCAGGCCCTATTGCCTCTGAAGTGTGAGGGGAGCAGTTCTGACATTCAATAAAGTTCCATGGGATGGGATTTGCCATCCCTCCTCTCCATATTCTAGATACTATCATTGCTCAAGTAGTTTAGCCAGAGTCTTGAGTAGAAATTCTACAGATAAGAATTACTCATCTAATCCAATAATAAATAATAAACCCAGAAAAGATAGAATGGTTTTTCCTAGCAAGTCAAGTATTGGGACAGGAGGATGCATTTAAAAGTTATATTATCCCAGGCAGCACCTGTGGCTCAAATGAGTAAGGCGCCGGCCCCATATGCCAGAACTGGCAGGTTCAAACCTAGCCCCAGCCAAAAACCACACACACACAAAAAATTACATTATCCCTAAGTCAATTTATCAATTTTTTTGGTATCAACTGCTAATTTATTTATTTATTTATTTATTTATTTATACAGATCCTCAAGCTGTCACCCTGGATAGAGTGCCATGACAGCTCACAGCAACCTCCAATTCCTGGGTACAAGCGAGTCTCCTGCCTCTCAAGTAGCTGGGACTACAGGCGCCCACCACAACACCTGGCCATTTTTTGGTTGTAGCCATCACTGTTGTTTGGCTGGCCCAGGCTGGATTCGAACCCACCAGCTCAGGCGTACGTGGCTGGCGCCTTAGCCGCTTTAGCCACAGACACCAAGCCTCAAGTGCTAATTTAAAAAAAAAAAATCCTGTTACCTTTTTAAGAAGGAAAATTAAAATTCCATCTTGATCTATATTAACACTGCTGAAACTGCTGATTACTCCTCAGAAATCCTAAACTTCCCTTTGAATCTTAAAACAATATAAACACTTGAATGAAGGGATCAGCTTTTGGGGGAGAGGGGGAAGCGGAGGCACCACCGTCTTTACAGCAATTATCTCTGAATGGCAAGATTATAAATTAATTTTACTTTCTTTTTAGTGTTTTTTCCTTCCTTCCTTCCTTCCTTTTTTTTTTTTTTTTGAGACAGAGTCTCATTCTGTCACCCCAGGTAGAGGACTTACTCTAACTTAAAACAAATACATAAATAGCTAGCTTTTTCCATTAATGGGCAATTCTTGGCTCTGACACCATCAAGAGACTAGATACACTGCACTAACTTCATGAGTCTCATTCCTCAACACTCCTTAAACTTTGAAAAACTCTTTTTACTGACATATCACGTGTCTTGGGTTAAATCTATTACATTATGCAGATAATAGCTGTCATATTTTTAAAAGACTGTATTATTCGTTTGATGCCCCCTCCCTGCTGGTCCCAGCTGAGGGGATGGGGTGCACAGCATCTGCACAGCGATGCCTGGGGCCTCTTCTGGTCCTCTGTCCTCCACTCCAGCAGACCCTCAGCCCCCACTGCCTACACAATCAAGTGCAGTTTCAGGAGCTCCTCAACAAGCCTTCATTTCTCCAATGCAGCCTCATTGCCAAGGGACCTCTGTCCACACCTGGTCTGCACTAACTTTTCCATTGCGACCACCGCACCTTTGCACAGGCTGTTCCTTCTACTCAGCACACTGTTCCCTATACTCCCTTTAAGATCCCCTTACAAAGCCTATGAAGTCTTTTCCATCCCTCTTATCAAAAGGACGCCTCCCTCCTTTGATCCCACACAGCACCCTATCTGCAGTTCTCTGAATACACTGTAAGGACTTGTATACAAAGCTTATCTCCCTCATCTCAATCACAAGTCTGTGGAGGACAGGATCCAGCTATGTTGTATGTTTCACATGCCTACCACACAGCACCTCAAATAAGGAACGCCTCAAGCTGAAATGAATTGCACAATGTAAGAAATATCAGCAATTTTTGCCTGCAAAGAATTTGAGTTGGCAGTCACGCCCGAGAAATGAGTTTTACCTTCAAAACCTGTCATATAGTTTTAAACAATGTCCTAATGCCTCCCTTTTGCTAGTGATGTTTAGTAGAGGGGGAAGAGGATGGAAAGAATTGAGGAAGCAGTAAGCACCCAGGCCCTACAAGCACACGGCACCAACATGCGAAGAAAAATGCAGGAACGCCTGCTCATTAGCCATCTGCCACTTCACCAAAGCCAGGAAATTCCGGGCTGCTGATTTTTATAATGTGGATAATTCACGTGATTGTGTTGGGGACTTCCAGCTATGAAGAAGTGTTGGAACATTTGAAAAGTAGTATTCCAAGTCACACCATGAGACAGAAAACCCAATACATTCTTCAAACTACCACCCCTTTGAGGAATCTTAGAGATCCACCCTGTGTTTGTGTATGCACGGGGGAGAAAGCTTGGCCTGTTACTGGTATCAGAAGGAATTTTTTGTTGGCTCGTTCTTAACAGTATCTATCTTGTGATGCGTCATGCATAGGCTCTTCAGAAACCTTCAACCACTCAACTAAACTTGTCTGGCCAATTAAGAAGAGTAACAGCGGCTCGGCGCCTGTGGCTCAACGGGCTAAGGCACCAGCCACGTACCCCTGAGCTGGCGGATTCGAATCCAGCTCGGACCCGCCAAACAACAATGACGGCTGCAACCAAAAAATGTCCGGGCGTTGTGGCGGGCGCCTGTAGTCCCAGCTACTTGGGAGGCAGAGGCAGGAGACTCGCTTGAGCCCAAGAATTGGAGGTTGCTGTGAGCTATGATGCCACAGCACTATGTCCAGGGTGACAGCTTGAGGCTCTGTCTCAAAAAAAAAAAAAAGAAGAGTAACAGCATCATGGTCTAATTTGTGTCTTTTCGGGAAACTGAAATCAATTTTTCTGTAATATCTCCCTAGTGCCAAAATTTTATAAAGATCATTTCTGTGTCGCCTTTGATAGAGTGCCCTGATGTCACAGCTCACAGCAACCTCAAACTCTTAGGCTTAAGCAATTCTCTTGCCTCAGCCTCCCAAGTAGCTGGGAATACAGACGCCCATCACAATGCCCGGCTATTTCTGTTGTTGTTGTTGTTGTTGTTGTTGTAGTTGTCATTGTTGTTTAGCAGGCCCGGGCTGCGTTCGAACCCGCCAGCCCCAGTGTATGTGGCTGGTGCCCTAACCATTGAGCACGGGCACCGAGCCATAAAGATCATTTCTAAACCTAAAGACATGTACATTAAATTACCCACTCCACATATTTACCCCAAAAGCAAGTGGATTATTTCTGAAGAACTCCTAATTGCCCATTGTTCACTAAAAGCAAAACCCACATTCAATTTATAAGATGACTTTGTTTTCTCTTCAAGTTCACGGACCTACAATGAAAAAGTTCAAAAACCAATTAAATACAACACTTTCTATCAGTGGGGTCAGCACACAACACGTGTTTAATTCCACATAATGCACACAGCATTTGAGAAAAATGAACAGGTTGGGGCTTGGCATCCTCCCCTCTGTGACTTAAGCAAGAGGTTTCCCTTCTCTTTATCTTGGTTATTCTTTGTAAATCTCAGCTTGCTCATCTCCACAAAACAAAATCCACAACTTGTTCCTCGGAGCGGTTGTATTACTGGAATTTCTTTCTTCAGAAGGCCCTTCATCTCAGGGATTCAAAGAACGAACCCATGGACCACAGATCAGTGGTAAGACAAGATTTTATTAGACAGAAAGGAGTACAGGAGTGAAAAAGCACCAGAGCTTTCAGCAGCGAGAAAGACCTAAGTAGGGAAACTCCAGGAGGTCCTTTGTCTAGGGGTATAATGTCTTGAGAATTATATTTGGCCAGGACTTGGAGTTAATGAGCATTATTGATGAATAAATGAATAGTCATGCCTCCTGATCGGGGCAAAAGGTCAGGGCATTCCCTTCATGAAATTGCCCAGGCCTAGGAAACTGCTGTCCCCTGTCAAGCCTTGGATGGGGAAACCCTGTATCAGTTGCAAGAATTACATTTGATCAAGCGATCAAACACTGAGCGTGCCTCGGGCTCAGCTTCCTCAAGGAGCTCTGTGAGGGTCTGTGCTCCCAAACACAATGGGAACAACCTCGTGTACGTGAGGGTCAAACAGCACGGGCCAGATGCACGATTATCCCCTGACTCACGGTCATTTGTGTATATTCACAGGAAATTCAGCCAGTGAGACACACAGGAATGGTTTCCTGGAAGTGCTGTCCTTGATGTCACAGCTTGAAGGATACAAAGAGGACAGGATAGAGACAGCCCCAAGAGGAAAGGAGGGACTTCCAAGGAAAGAGGGACCCTGCTCATCTACTTCTTCCCCCTCTCATCTCTCCCACTCCCCTGCTCACATTTGATGCTAAGCCAGCGTCACACGGCTTAGAAAGCCAATTCTCCAGTCCCATTCCAGACTCAGCCACTACCAGCTGGGGCCCAGCGATCTGTGTTTTAACCAGCCGTCTAGGTGGGCTCCTACACACTCAAGTGTGGGAACTGCTCCTGTGGCTCTGCTCACTCTTACCTCCTCTTTCCGTGAACTCTAGTACCTTTCTCCTGGATAATTCCAACAAATTTACAGGTGTACGTTTAAACTTCATTTCCTCCAGGAAGCTTGCACAACCTGTACCAGAGTCTCTTTTCTCCCAGCCATGTCCCAGTCCCAGCCTCTGGTTAGGGCCTCTGGTCCCGTCCCACACTTCCCTCATCAAAGTACTAATGATACTTTATCATTTTGCTTGCTTAATAATCTTCCCTGATAATCTGCTAGCCCCCTAAAAGCAGAGATTTGGCCTATTTTGTGGATATCACTTTATTTCCAGTGCCTTGCACACATTAAGGCACTTTGTTAATATTTACTGAAAGTATAAATATAAGAACTAATGAAATAACTGGTTCTGAATTATATAAGTTAGTATAAAATTAAGAATATGATAGAGCGTGGTGGCTCATACCTGAAATCTTAACACTCTCGGAGGCCTAGACAGGTGGAACACCTGAGATCAGGAGTTTAAGACCAGCCTGAGCAAGAGGAAGACCACATCTCTATTAAAAATAGAAAAACAAGCTGGCAGTGTGGTGGATACCTGTGGTCCCAGCTACTCAGGAGGGTGAGGCACGGGCATCACTTGAGCCCAGGCGTTTAAGGTTGCTGTGAGCTATGACACCACAGCACTCTACCCAGGGCACAGAGTGTCTCAAAAAAAAAGATATATAAACAAGTAATAGATGGGTTAAAGTACTGCTTGGCAAAACACAACGGAACTTAGTCTTCAAAAAGAGCTTCATGAATGTATTTGGGTTTTGAAAACCTTCACACTGAAAATTTTCGCCCTCACTTCCCATGTGTCACAGACTATTCACCGGAAAGGCAGCACCTGCTCCCTTGTCATCAGTCTTTATTTCTCCATGACCAGAGTTTTCTGGCTGTCGAGCAACACGGCCCAGCGTGGCTGGCAGACAAAACAACCCCTCACAAAGGAAGGGAAGTGGGAAGACTTACAGCTAAGATTTGTGGGTGAAAATTAGAGAGTAACTCTTCACTTTATTAAAAAAGAAAAACACGTTGGGCTGAGAGTCACAATGCCTGGATCACAGCTCTGGCTTCCTTCATTCACTCAAATATTTAAATGTCTACTCTTCTGGGCCTGGTGAACAGGACTCACACACAGTCCGTTGTCAAGCCTAATGGTGTGGTCCTTTTTTTAATTTGAGACAGAATCTCAAGCTGTCCCCCTGGGTAGAGTGCCGTGGCATCACAGCTCACAACAACCTCAAACTCCTAGGCTTAAGCGATTCTCTTGCCTCAGCCTCCCAAGTAACTGGGACTACAGGCAACCGCCACAATGCCCAGCTATTTTTTTGTTGCAGTTGTCATTGTTGTCTAGCAGGCCCAGGCCGTGTTCGAACCCACCTACCTTGGTGTATGTGGCCAGGGCCCTACCCACTGAGCTATGGCACTGCCCCAGCTCTGCCCCTCTGCTACAGGCCACAGCTGCTCCTGACTCCCTCAGGCAACTGAGCCTTTCTGGGTTGCTTCTCCATCTGCAAAGACAGAGGTTAGTTATCATACAAGATGACCAATCAGGCTCGGCGCCTGTGGCTCAGCGGACTGGGGCGCCAGCCACGTGCACCTGGGCTGGCGGGTTCGAGTCCAGCCCCTGGGCCCGCGGGAGAACAATGACGGCTGCAACCAAAAAAAAAAAAACAGCCGGGCATTGTGGTGGGCGCCTGTGGTCCCAGCTACATGGGAGGCGGAGGCGGGGGACTCGCGTGAGCCCGGGAGTTGGAGGTTGCTGTGAGCTGTGATGCCACAGCACTCTATCCAGGGTGACAGCTTGAGGCTCTGTCTCAAAAAAAAAAACAAAAAACAAACAAGATGACCAATCAAAGTCCCTTCTGAATCTAAAATTCTACGACTAAAAACAACACAATTACTCCCATGAGTCAGTTACCAGAGTTATTCTTCTCAAGGCCTCCTCATCCCAAATCCAAAAGAGCTAAGAAACCAGGCCCTTGAACGTGAGGACTAAAGGCCACTAGACCAAGGAACCTGCCCTAAGCAGGTTGGCTGGACTCAGTTCAGTAGAGAGACAGTCTGAACATAAGGGATGCATTCTAGAATGAGTAAAGAAACCCACTCAAGTCCTGGCTGTGCCAAGTCAGTTTCCTCCTCTGCTAAGAAAGAAGCTTTGAGGAGACAGGCAAGCTCCTTTCCAGCCCTGATCATAAGATCTCCTTCATCAAAACACTAGTGACCAATGAGGAGATGAACAATGACCAGGCTCTGAGTAATCAAAAAGCACATCATGAGAGCAATCCCAGCACTCTGGGAGGTCAGGGCAAGCAGATCGCCTGAACTCAGGAGGTCAAGATCAGCCTGAGCAAAACTGAAACTCTGACTCTAAAACTAGCTGTGGATTGTGGCAGGCGGTTGTAGTCCCAGCTGCTTGGAAGGCTGAGCCATGAGGATCACTTGAGTCTAAGAGTTTGAGGTTGCTGTGAGCTATGATGTCACAGCACTGCACCCAGGGTGACAAAGTGAAACTATGTCTGAAAAGAAAAAAAAAAAAGGTCCAGGCACTGTGGCTCACGCCTGTAATCCCAGCACTCTGGGAGGCCAAGGCAGGTAGATCGCCGGAGCTCCGGAGTTCCAGACCAGCCTGAGCTAGACCGAGACCTCGTCTCTAAAAAACAGCCGGGCATTGTGGTGGGTGCCTGTAGTCCCACCTACTCAGGAGGCTGAGGCAAGAGAATCACTTGAGCCCAAGAGTTTGAGGTTGCTGTGAGCTGTGATGCCAGGACACTCTACCAAGTGAGACTCTGTCTCAAAAAAAAAAAAAAAGAAAGAAAGAAAAGCACGTCAAGGTGATCATTACATCCAATTCAGATAAAAATTGTCACAACTTTGTGACTACACATACAGATTGGCTGGCTACAAATAAACCAAGTGGTGGATTTCCCAAAGTTCTTCCCAAAGAAAGTGACACATCCTACTCACCTAAAGGTAACACCTTCCTTCTTTTCTCTCTTTCCTTGCCCAATTTTGGCAGCTAATGGCTCTACCCCAAAACTCCCCTACCTCCCAAAACACTCTCAGCCAAGTTACTGGCCTCTATTTCTCTTCGCCTGGAGCCAAGGGCGCTGCCCAAGACCAAAGACTGGACCCCTCTCTGCCCTCTGTGCAACCAACACCAGCATCTGGGGCTTGGGAGTGCGAAGGGATAGGAGACCCCTCAGGTCATCACAGTGGACCAGAAAGGAAAACTACGAAGTAGTTAGAAGCCTTTTGTCATCTTTTAACCGTGACAGGTTAGTATCTGGTTAAGGTGAAATAACAATAATAATAATAATATACTTTGTTAGCAATTATTATGTGCCAAACACTATGTGAAGCGCTCACTTGTTTTCTCTTATATGACTGTCCCGGCGACCCCATGAGGCAGTTCAGCCATATTTTCTCCAAAATACAGATAAGGAAAATGATTTAAAGATTTTTTTTTCCTCCGTACAACAATGTGTTTTTTTTTTGGTTTGTTTTTTATTACTGGTTGGAATGCAGTTATACACAGGAATGTATAAACAAAATGGAAGGGGGGATAGGGAAAGGCTAGCAGCTGCCACAGGGATTGGGAACCCCCAGGCTAGGGATTCTCCCTACTTCGGATCCGGGACAGTGCCAATGAGCAAAGACAAGAAGTTGGGACCCTTGGGGTACTGCAAATAAGAATGGAAAACCAGGTCCCCTGAGTTCAACAAGTTGGGCAAAAGGATCCTCCAGGTAAGGCAACTGGCCCCTCTCCCCCTCCACCGTCCAGAAAGTCCCTTGGGTGGATTCTGTTTCTCTTACAAAGAGAACTGTGTGAATAGCTGGCAAAAGAAAGCAGAAGAGAAACTCAGCCCAGTCTCTCCATCTACCCATCAAGTTTCCATTATAATGGGCTCCCATCCACAAAGTCACCTGGAATAAACGAAACCTCGGCTTTTTCCAGGTATCTTTATTTTATTAGGTTCCACACTAGAATACCAAACAGTGCTTCCTTTTCTAAAGTTCCATTCATTTAAAGACATACTTTCTCTGTAGGGCAGTATGCTATTTTGAGCAGTTTTACATTTGGCTCCCAACACACAGGTGAGTCACGGAAGAGGAAACGCAGGACCATAATCCCTTATCTGAAAACCTGGAGGTCAAACGTCCTTTGACATTCAGACTTTATGATTCTAGGAAGGTAATGCAATACATTAAACACACATTATGTAACACTCAGAAATCTAATTCAAGGCTGGGCATAGTAGCTCATGCCTATAACCCTAACACTCCAGGAGGCAGAGGCAGGAGGGTCGCTTTAGCCAGCAGTTTCTGGTTGCAGTGACCTATGATGATGTCACTGCACTCTAGCCCAGGTGACAGGATCAGACTCTGCCTCAAAAAAATAAAAAAATTTAAAAAATCAAATTCATTAATATTGTTGCAGCAGAACATATGAATGTTTAAACCAAGTAAGAGAAATATATACTATAGAACCTCATGTTGGCTCAGGTTAAATTTTACCACCTACAGAGTATGCCAGAAGCCCACAAAAAAACTTTTCACAGCTTTCCACATTTCATAATTGTCCATAAAGGAATACAGACATGTGTAAATTATAACAGTGAAGTAAAATACAGCAAGTCCACATAATGGAACATTACATAGCCATTCTTTATGGAGGGAAATGGCGAAACTTTAATGCATAAATAACATAAGGTAAAAAGGCAGGATACAAAATTGTATTCCACTCCAATCATATCCAAGTTAAAAATGCATAGCAGGAAGACCAGAATAAAATATGCTAATAGGGAGGTGTGACTTACAGCAATGGATCAAGGGTGATTTTCTCCCCCTTCCCTACAAACTTTTAATCTTTTAGGGGAACTTTCCAAAAATACCTACAACACAATATTTTGAGAGGAAATGAGATAGGAAATCTTGGCATTTAACTCTGAGTCAAGTGTCACTGTGGGCTTTTATAAAATTACAATGAACCTAACATTACAAAACCATCACTACGTCCAGAATGACAACCTTCCACTGTATGTGGTCTGTATGTATTAGACGGTCTAACTGACATTATACTATAAATCAAGTCTAATGGGCAGTTTGGGGAAGAAAAATAATTTTTTTTCGAAACAGATACATAGGATAAAAGGTAAATGACACTGTGTCATTTACCAAGATCTTTCAGAGATAACAGCTCATTTGAACCTGTCCAGCATTCAGAGAGGCAAAGACAGGAGTTGGTACAATGCCCACTTTATAGGAAATGGAAGCAGAAGAATCCCTTCTTAACTTTTGGCTTCAAATCCACACCATATCATGCCACTACCCTATGTAGAAAATTTTTATTTTTTATTTTATTTTATCTTTTTGTCAGTTAAATACATGACATTTTATGTTATGTTTTTATTACAGAATAATAAGAAAGTACAAATGATTAGGTTACAATGTTTGTGTTGTACATAGTAATTTTTTACAAATATCATGGAATAAAAAGAATTTTCTTCCTCAAAAGAAAAACAGAATGGTTTAGTAATAATCTGAATATGGTTTCAGAGTCAAACAAATCTGACTCAGCATCAAAATTCAACTTACACATTTGAGTGACTTTTCAACTTAACTCCTTAAAGACTCAATTTCATCATCTACAAACATAGGAATAAACTTGCCCATAGAGCCAAGATGGTGTTTTAAGAATAAAATGATGTGAATACTTAGACCTCTGCTTGGTACAAAACCGGTAAAAATAAATCTCAAATTCTTCCAAAAACAGTAAAGTATCTGCAATGTACTAACTAAATATTAAGTTTAATCCATGTAAGGCACGCCAGATTCATCATTCTACCTGTTTTCAGCAGCCCAACAAATCTTTACAAAATTAGTGAAGTGCCCTAAATTATTAGGAACCCCAAGATAACAGCTTTAACCAATGAAAATTTAATTCATTCTATCAGTTTTAAATCACTTCTCCATGGTATCAATATGTAACTAAACTTCCACATCAGAGCCAAACAATTCTTTAAAAAGTAACAATGAAATTTTTTGATAACACCTAGGGCTTTGGCCTCTTAACACTGAAATTCAACTATTCAAACACCGGAATACTTTGCTTGATTCATTTCTGTTTTGGAGGGTAGGCGGAGGGTATGACAAGCACGTCTCAAATTTTTCATTTTCCTCTTTAACTTAAATCTGAGCATGGAACTCCAAACGCCAAAGGGTGCTTTTTTAAAGCTGACTGTGCATCATGTGGACGTACAGTTTGGCAAAGGGAAAACCCTGAATTTAATAATGCTTATCTTTAGCATCTAAATGAGAAGTCGGAGGGCTGGACAGAAACCCACAGAGCCCAAGGGGAGCGCATTTCTCATCTCACCAGCCCCTGGGCCCTTTCCACCCACTCCTTACTGAGGGCTATGCCCACAAAAGCTCTAAGGTTGAGGAACCAGAGAATTTAAGCATAAAGAAGCCAAGATGTGGAAAATCATCCCTTTGGGTGCTTGTGGTCTAGAGTTTTGAATGCTGATACTAAGAGACAGGAGTGGAATGAGAGCCCTCTACTAGGAAGGAAGTGAAAGAGACGGTGCCACTGTTGCCACTACCCACGGTGAAGCTATCTGCCCTTCATTTCTGTACTTCATAACTTCTGATAACCACAAGCTTGCAGTTTCATGACATCCTAAACTCCCTATCTTAGAATCTCGGCAAGATTGCCGAGGTTGATTCTATTTTCTCTCAGGGGAGCTGCGGGGTGCAGTGGAAAGAAAATGCACTTTGGAATCAAACAGGCTGTGTTGTCCCAGATGAAGAGACACATAAAAATACACATGCAGGGCGGTGCCTGTCACTCAGTGAGTAGGGTGCCGGCCCCATATACCGAGGGTGGTGGGTTCAAATCCGACCTCAGCCAAACTGCAACAACAAAGAAAATAGCCTGGCATTGTGGCAGATGCCTGTAGTCCCAGCTACTCGGGAGGCTGAGGCAAGAGAATCACCTAAGCCCAAGAGCTGGAGGTTGCTGTGAGCTATGACATCACTGCACTTTACCGAGGGCATCAAAGTGAGACTCTGTCTCTGAAAAAAAAAAAAAAGAAAAAAAATACACATGCACACAGGTGCAGACACCCCACCCTTTCTAGTGGTTCTGTTTCTGACTGACCGCTGACTGACACAATACTGTCTGATGTTGGGCAGTTATTTAACCTCGCTAGCCTCAGTTACCCCACTGGAAATAACAACTCCATGTGGGTATGAGAAATAAATTTAAGATGTATATGAGGGGTGGGCGCCTGTGGTCCCAGCTACTCAGGAGGCTGAGGCAAGAGAATCGCCTAAGCCCAGGAGTTGGAGGTTGCTGTGAGCTGTGACGCCACGGCACTCTACCGAGGGCGATAGAGTAAGACTCTGTCTCTACAAAAAAATGATAATAAATAAATAAATACAAATACATGTGAAGTACCTAACCCACAGCCTGGCACACAGCAGGCATTTAACATTACTCCCCATCTCTTTCTCCCCACTTCCCTAAGCTCAGCTACAAACACTAACAAGGTCTTTGATCCCAACAGGATCAAATGTTGGCTGATCAGGGGCCTCAAGACAGGCTGGCTCATTTGTCTGCTGTGCCTCTTTCACTTTAGACATCTTTCTTCTTTAAGCATTGACTTTCATCAAAAAGGCTACTGTGCAGTTAGATGAGAGCTTTCTTCAGTCACATTCCAGTCCTAAGACCTGGGTGCTGCTCAGAGATCCCATGAAACACAAACCGACTCTAGGGATGATTTCTCCTGCTCATGGCTGATTACAAGCATCATGTGCTGAATTTTAACAATTTTACTCCCAGATTAAGCTCTTTTCCAAATTCAAGAGCAAACGGCTCTAGCCCTCTAAGGACTGTCTACAATCTGCGGTCCAACTTGAATCTGGTTATGCACCTACAGGTCCCAGAAATGAACTGCAGGGTGAAAACCAAAGTCTCTCATCCAATAAAACATGTCACAAACTGCCACTTCCCCAGGGTGAATGGTTGAAGGAAATGTGGGTCTACTGATAAAGACTCAGGGAACGTATTAGCCATCTCACTCCCTTCCAGACCTGTTCTACACTTCATGGAAAAGTGAAGGCCAAAGTGATAGCCTTAAAAAGCTGTAAATGATTGGAATGTTCTCAGGAGGAAGAACAGTGTATGTATTTTTATGGAGGAGATAGTCACAGTTGGAAAGCTTCCAGTTGCTTATTATTTGGACCAGAAGAGGAGCTACCCCAGAAGGCAAGCTTGGAAGAGCTTGCTGACGTAAGATGCCAAGCTGTGCTAACCCCAGAAGACCAAGAAGGTATAAGGATTTTTCTCTTTTGTTTCTTTTAGCTGCTGTGATGAGGTGGTAATTAATAAGGGGGAACAGTGGTAAGGAATCCTTGGTGTCTGTAATTACAATAACAAGAAGGTGATACAGGGCTTCCGTAAACGTTACACCTCCTCTTTAAAATTTACGATTCAAAATTCCAGACCATAAATTCTTCTTTGGGGACTACACTTTGGCATCTCTGCTGGTGGTGGTAGCTTCCTGCCCTGACCACAGAGAGTTCCTTTTGTGATGACAGGAGTCGACACAAAGAAGAAAAAATCTAAGTTTACAAACTCGCCTTCCCTTTCTCCAAGCCTGATTTATCCAGGACATACGAGAAGAAATCTGGACTCCGTGACCTGCTACAAGAATCCATCAACCACTGAAATAAATGAAAACTTTTTTTGAAAACGGGGAGGGAGGCGGCGACCGCGCACCTGGTCCTGGGAGTCAGGACCTTCCGCTCGCGGGGCCTCTGAGGACCGGGCGGCAGGAAAGGGGTCCGCGGGGGGCGGCAGGAAAGGGGTCCGCAGGGTTTCGAGGCGCGCGGCCTGGTCCCCGGGGGGACCGGGGGAAGGGAAAGCTGGAGCCGCTAGGAGGGCCGGGAGGGACAGGAGCCGCTGCCACTCACCGCGCCCTACCCGGGCCACCGCAGGACACCCAGATATTCAGAGCCGGGACCCCGCGGCGGTGCCAGGACGCCGACAGCTCTGCGCGCCGCGGGACCGCGGTCTCGACTCTCGCTTCCTTCCGCGCTCCCGGGACCCGGCTCAGCACTCGGTGCCCCGGCCCCTGCTGGGCACTCACCCGGGGCCACCAGCGGCGAACTCACGGCGCCTCCTACGAAGACAGCAGCGGCGAGGATCGCGGATCCGGAGAGGCTCCGCGGAGCCATCGCGGCGTCCATTCGCCCTCCTCCCCCAGGACGCCGCGTCCCGCGTTCGGGCAGGCGGAGCAGCTCCGGGGCCGGCGGGCGGACGGAGTGGCAGGGTTCGGCCCCCGCGCGCGGCGACAGTAGCCCCGCCATGGCCCCGCCCCGGCCCCACCCACCTGAGCTCGGTACCGCCTCTCCCGCCGCGTCCTGGGCCCCGCCTGCCCCGGCAGTCGGCCCACCAGAGCGCCCCGGCAGAGCGCCGCCTCAAGCTGACCCCGCCTCTCCCTCCTGCTCCTGCTTCCTTCCCGAGTCTGGCAGCAGCTTCAGGCGCCCGCTCTAGGCCATGGCCCCGCCCTCATGCCCCGCCCACCGCGGTCTGGCCCCGCCTCTTTCCAACGCGCCAGGTTCCTTTGGAGCCCGGCGCTACCGCTGCCGCCGGGATTACGCGGGAGCCCGGGGCGCGGGCGGGGTCGCCGCGGCTCTTCCTCTCTGGCTTTGGGATCTGAGGGGAGTGGAAAGAACCCTGGACGGAGCACGATCTTTTCTCTCCTTTGGCACTCTACTGGGCTATCATTCCTCTCGGTTACTGGTCTAGGGAGGGATGCAGCGCTTGCTTAAGTTCGGTCGTTTAAAAATTAAGGAGAAGACATAAATAACTTTGATATATCACTCCCTCTGCTTCCATTTAAGCTGCTCCTCTTGGGAAAAATACCTCGAACAGCTTGCGGGGTATTTTTAAGTCAAGTGCTCATATTGCACCTTGCAAATACTCCCACAAGGTAGCTCTTCAAGGGCCCAGTCCCGTATTATCTCCTTATAACCTCACATCAGCTCTCGGGGGTGAGTTATTACAGGACAAGGAGTGAACCCACAATGTCTGGGCCACCGTGACAAATGGTAATTATCTCATGGTCCTTGAGTTTGCTTTCTGCTATGCCCTCGGAGCCTGGATCCGCAACAGCATACACTAAGAAAGAGGTCAGAAATGTCTTTTGAAGTTGAATCATTATCACAAGCATGGAAAGGATTCAGAGGCTTTCTCTAAGTAGTTCCTCTTTACTGCCCTGTAGAGACTCCTGATACAGGGCCATCAAGCATACGTTTAAGGAAGTCTGGGCAAGGCTTGAGCAAATACTTAAGAAAACTAGCAAGGAGAGAAGGGTAGATGGGGCCTGTGGGTTTTCACAGAATAGACCCTATCCTTGATATGACTGACAACCTCAAATTTTCAAATGAAGACTGTTTATTCTCTCACTAAGTCCTGCATGCATTATGCTAGACTGTTATAAACACAGGCACTGATGTGGGGGTTACCACTGACAGAAGCTCAGGCCGCTACAGATGGCTGAGGCTGAAGGATGGAGCCCCTGCCCTTTGAAGCCCAAGAGGGCACAGGCAGCCCTTCCTAGTTCTATACCAACAGAAAAACTGAGAATGGGTGCAGAGGATAGAGGGTTTCTGACTAAAAAAGGAGAAACTCCTGGGCCTAAAAATTAAAGTATAAATTCTAAGTTATAGGCAGAACCAGCTACATAATTTGCAGGACACGTTGCAAAATGAAAATGCAAGGCCTTTTGTTCAACAATCATAAGAATTTCAAGACAGCAACAGCAGAACATCAAATCAATTGTAGAGCCCTCCTAAACATGGAGACCTGTGCAACTTCACAGGTTACACACTTACAAAACTAGTTCTGCTTCTGGAACTCGGCGTGTAATAACATGCTTGCACAAAGATGTCCAAAATGTAGAATATCAGTCCAGAATTAATGTTTCACTCTTTTCCCTCAGATTGAACTTACTATTAAAAAGACAACATCTTTTTGAACTGGATATCTGCTTGTGCCTCTCCAGAAATTAAAATATGATCCAGTAATGAAAACTGGAAGAAACCTAAATAATTGACAAAGCCACTTGTAGATTACAAGATGAGAGATTAGAGATTGTTACAGATGAGAGATGGCTAAATCACTTGCTTGACACCCCATATCCACTATGAGGCAGCATTGGAACCCAAGGCTCTGAAATTTCCCTTCCTAGACTTCCCATAACACTCACCTCTTTGACACACTATGGATGTCTTATGAACATCCACATACCCCATAAATATGCATTTACACATTTTGTTAAAGGAAAGAAGGAAGGAAGAGAAGGAAAGAGCAAAACAGGGAAGAAGGAAAAAATAAAGGAAGAAAACAAGAAAGGAAGAATGGAAAGGAAGAGGCAAAAAATAGGGAGGTGGGAAGGAGAAAAGAGAGACAGAAATTACGTTTAAATTATTTTCCAAATACTTAACCCTACAGATTTGGTCATATGATTAAAAATCCTTTATATATGCATATCGAAAAACTCACTGTATTATGAGGATTTCAATGTAATGGCAGTTCTTTTCTGTATTATAAAGGGGATGTCATATTTCTTCTGAGGAAATAAAATTGAAATGAAACTAAATTTTTTCAGAAATAGATATGAAAAGTGGAAAGAGTTTAACAATAAGTCTCATTTATTCAGCCCTTAGAGTTAGCCCTATCCTACAGTGAGCACTTTTCCTGTCTTCTTTCATTAAATCCTGACAATGATTTTATATTTGGGGAAGCATTGTTAATGATCCTCACTTCAAGGCTGAGGACACTCAGATCTGAGGGATTAAGGCATTTACCTGAGTCACAATCTATTTCCTGGCACTGCCGGGATGCAAATCCGGGATCAGCTCACTCAGGCCCACACTTGCCACCTCCCCTTATATGTTCTGCCTTAGAAATGCAGAATTCTAGTCAATCAGCTCTTCTATTCCAATGTAACGTCTTAGTCTCTTATCCTGTCATTGCACGCTTACCCTAGCCTTTTAAAACTCTGTTTCAACAATTGCTTACATATTTTTTCCTCAGTGAGAATAATTGATTTATGGGAATCGATTATAAATCAGAGATTATAGAGTTAAATTTACAAACTTATGCAATATATTGTCCTTTCTGCATTTCTCTTTCTTTTTTTTTTTTTTCAGTTTCTCTGTAAGAATTCAGTTAATCATTCCCCTCAGTGGAAACCTTTCCTGTCTTCCTCTGTACTGCTAAACTAGTAATTTTCATCACTATGATTTAAATGCACAACACTCTTGGTTGGTTGGTATTTACTCTAATTAAGGTTGCATGTACTTCTGTGGAAGGTCTCTGTAGAATTTCTTCTTTCTGCTATTTAGATGTAGTCATCTGTGCATCTGAGGGGTTATATCCAGAAGACTAGGGTTCTTTTCAAAGTATGTCTACAAGGGAATAAAATGATATTTTACACAATCTAGGGCTATATTGATCTGATAACAAAGGGGGTCTCTGAAAAACAAAAAGCAACTCCTGTCTGTTATTCAGGGAGACGCTCTGAAAAGCAGGAAGCAGCTTTGAGGGAAACAGTTAGAAATTAATAAAACAAAGCACAGGGCCACAGAAGATTGACATAGGCATAAACTTATCTAAAGGTAGACAGAACCACAGGGCAGAGCACACTGGTGCAGACTGAGAAAGGGGTCCTGACAGGTAGGAGAAGTCATCTTCCCTGCAGAGGGAATGATACTGTGTCTGAGACTAATTTTAGAATTACCACCTTCCACAACAGATGTTGATCTTGCACCAGGGTCTTATCTCAAGTGCCAGCTAGGACACCGGCTTTGAAGGATTTACAGATGGGTAGAAAAGGGGTTGCTGTGACTTTGCAAATTAAAAAAGAATACCACACTAGATAAAGGTAGCTTTAAGGTATATCAGAAATAAACATTCGAGTAGAGGTTGGTGAGCCATTTCCACCGCCTCTCTACTGTTACTGAGGACCCTTCTGGAAGGACATTAAGTGGAATGATATAGGAGGGGGCCAGAGTGAGCAGGTGAGGAAGTGAAAACAGAAAGAGGAGTTCTCTTTGCAGAAGCTTGGCTGAGAGCAGAGCAGAGAGAAGGAGTGGTAGAGGGGATTTGGGGGCGAGGCGGGGGGCAAGAGAAGGTTTTTGTAGAATGAAAAATATTTTATAGAACAATGGGGAAGAAAGCACATGGCGAAGAATCAGAGCAAAGGGGGTGGGGGGTAACTAATGTAGCAAGATCCAGAGGAAGTCAATGACAGGATCAAGAATGTAGGAGTTGGGCGGCGCCTGTGGCTCAAGGAGTAGGGTACCGGCCCCATATACAGGAGGTGGTGAGTTCAAACCCAGCCCCAGCCAAAAACTGCAACAACAAAAAAAAAGTGTAGGAGTTGCTGCCCTTGGACAAAAGGCAAACACCTGGTGCTCTGAAAATTGAAGAGAAAGGGTACAAGAAAGGCACAGATGTGGATATATTGGCAAGTAGTAAACGAAAAGTTGAGGAGAAGGCCAGACTCAGTGGCTCATGCCTGTAATCATAGCAGTTTGGGAGGCTGAGGCAGGTGGATGGCTTAAGCTCGAGAGTTTGAGACCAGCCTGAGCAAGAGCAAGACCCTACCTCTAAATAATAGCCGGGCACTGTGGTGGGCTCCTGTAGTCTGAGTTACTTGGCAGGCTGAGACAACAGGATCACTTGAGCCCGAGAATTTGAGGTTTCTGTGACCTATGATGCCAGAGCACTCTACCCAGGGCAACGAATTGAGACTCTGTCTCTAAAATAAATAAATAACTTAAAAAAAATAAAAAGAACTCCCAGAGGAGGCCCTGGGGTTCTGTGCACAGCTACACATGCAATGAAGATATACCATAAACTTACAGTATTTCAGGTATGTTGTGGACTAAATAGAGCTTTAAGGTTCTGGCCTGGGGCCAAGTGCTCATGTGTAATTCTGGTTCCAGAGACATTCTTAGCCTAAAAGAAATCAATATATCCAAAGCCTAACCATACCCTACTCCCCACTGAGAGACTGAAGGAAAGACTCTGATGCTGAGATTCTTTTTTTTTTCTTTTGGAGACAGAGTCTCACTTGCTGCCTTGGTGGTGTCATAGATGACAGCAACCTCAAACTATAGGGCTCATGTGATTCTCTTGCCTCAGTCTCGCAAGTAGCTGGGACTACAGGCACCCACCACAATGCCCGGCTATTTTTAGAGACGGGGGGGGGGAAAAGGGGGGGGAAGGGATCTCACTCTGGCTCAGGCTAATCTCAAACCAGTGAGCTGAGGCAATCAACCTGCCTCAGCCTCCCAGAGTGCTAGGATTACAGGCCTGAGCCACCATGCCCGGCCAATGCTGGGATTCTAACTGATCTTTTTTTCTGCGACCATACACCAAGCAAGGAAAAGGGAAACAGGTAGTCCAGTTGCACCAAAGTCTGCCTCCAGCCTGTGGCTGTCCCATCTTTACCCCATAGCAATGCCAGAGTCCTCCTTCCAAGGTTCTATGAGTAGCAGATTCTCCCCTGCTCAGCAGCCTCCCTGGCTCCAGCCGGTGGTTGCCTACAGGTCATGTTCACGTCTTCAGACTAAATGTACCCTCAGTGATGACCCTCTGGGTTATTCCTATCCATGCAGAAGAAGCAGTACAATTAATTGCATATACACCTAAACTAATTTTGCCATCGTAATGATAGCTTGTGTGTTCCAGAAGCTAAGAAGTCTGGAGAGCTAGTGGTGATGAATTGACAAAAGGTGTTTTCCACAGCTAATTGAGAATTAAAAAAAAAATTTTTTTTTTTTGAGACAAAGTCTCACTTTGTCACCCTTGGTAGAGTGCTATGGCATCATATATCACAGCAACCTCAAACTTTTGGGCTCAAGTGATTCTTTTGCCTCAGCCTTCCGATTAGCTGGGACTACAGGTGTCCGCCACAACACCTGGCTATTTTTAGAAATGAGGTCTCGCTCTGGCTCAAGCTACGAACTCAGGCAATCCATCCACCTCCTCCTCCCAAGTGCTAGGATTACAGGTGTCAGCCACCTCGCCTGGCCTTGAGAATTAAATATTTTTTCTTGCAAGAAATGGTTCAAAGCCTGGAAGAGGAGGTAGACAGTTGGGACAAGGTCTGGTGAACGTGTAAATGTCAGAGTGTTTCCTAGTCCAGCTTCTGAAGTTTGAATAATGTGTGGTTTTTGCTGTTTTGTTTTGTTTTTTGGCGACATTATCTTACAAGAGGATCAGCCTATCTCTGTCGGTCAACCTCAGCTGCTTAATCACAAGCATCTTTATCAGTACACATCTGCTGTACTTGAATGCCCAGGTTTTAAGACGCCGTTTAGTGGATAATAATGGTGCTGGACCACCACACATACACCATTAGCTTTTTTGATGAATATTCTGTTCGGGGCAGTGTTTTGGCACCTTATCTTTTTTTTTCTTTTTGTTTTGTAGAAACAGAGTCTCACAGTATCGCCCTTGGTAGAGTGCCATGGCATCACACAGCTCACAGCAACCTCCAACTCCTGGGCCCAGGCAATTCTCCTGCCTCAGCCTCCTGAGCAGCTGGGACCACAGGTGCCCACCACAACACTCGGCCATTTTTTTGGTTGCAGTTCGGCCGGGGCTGGGTTTGAACCTGCCACCCTTGGTATATGGGGCCGGCGCCTTACTGACTGAGCCACAGGCACCGCCCTTGGCACTCCATCTTTATCCAGCCATTGTGCAGAATACTTGCAATTGTCAAAAATAATCCACTTTTAATCACACATAAAAACACAGTGTAGAAATGGTTCACCTTTATGTCATGGCACCAAAGAAAGGCAAGCTTTGAGACAATTTCTCCTTTGCCGCTTGTTAAAAGAGATGTGACAAGTTCATGTAGAACCCATCTATCCACCTTCTTCACTTTGCCGATTTGTTTCAAATGGTCCAATATTGCTGGAATAGTAACATCAAACTTTATTGCTAATTCACGCATAGGTTGAGATGGATTCCCTTCCGCTGCAGCTTTCAGCTTGTCATTATCCACCTTGGTCTCAGGTCACCCACGTGGCTCATTTTCAAGATTAAAATCACCACAACAAAACTTAAACCATCGACTTACTATATGTTCAATATCCTTCCCAAACACTTTTTTGATTTTTCTGTCTGTGCTACATCGGTTCCACGATGGAACTCCTATCTAAAAACAACATGAAATTTTGACTTATGCACAGTTTCACAAAAATTGCTATAAAAAATTTGAAAGATAGTCATAAGCAAAAAGGTGAATTTGAAAGAATGAAGATGTTCATTCCAATAACGAAAAACCAAGAAGTGGCAAAGTGAAATGTAGGGATATCAACTATCAAACTCAGTACTTAAGATTGTAGGACATTTTACACTTAATAACCTAAATACTTAATTTGTAGAGAGGTACATATATCACTCTACCACAATTTATTATTATTTTATTATTTATTTATTTATTTATTGATATATATATCAATTTATTATTATTTTATTTATTTATTTATTTATTTATTTATTGATATATATATATATATATATTTTTTTTTTTTTTTTAAGACAAAGAGTCTCACTTTTTTGCCCCTGGTGGAGTGCCAAAGCATCAGAGCTCACAGCAACCTCAAACTCTCAGGCTCAAGCAATCCTCAGCCTCCCGAGTAGCTGGGACTACAGGTGCCCACCACAATGCCTGGCTATTTTGTCAATATAGGGTCTCACACTCCTGAGCTCAAGCAATCCACCAGTCTCAGCCTCCCAGAGTGCTAGGATTATAGACATGAGCCACCACATCTGGCATATCACAGGTTTTTAAATAGTTGGCTGACAATATTTAAATATGATTGCTTTTCTTTGTAACATCACATATTTTATTTTATGCATACGAAAACATGATTCTGATAAGAGATACCATAGGCTAGATCAGCTGCCAAAAGGATCCTAGGCACGCGCATACACACACACACACACACACACAAACGAAAGTGTAGAACCCCTTGTCTAGGGCCTGCTTTGCATAATCACTCTCATTGCAGAATTTTCCTAAGCAAAGCTTATCTTCCCAGATGCTGCTTCTCTAGAAATTGCTACAGTCATGACCAAGATTTGGGGAATGTAAGTGACATTATCTATTATAATTAACTATCTGGCTACACAGTCATGTAAATTTATTTGGTGGGAATATTTCTTTCCTTGCCCATGTATAAAATTTTGAGCAAGTCCCTGGTAATTTTCCAGGTAATGTTTAAGGTAATAAGGCTACTCCGGACACTAATCAAAACTGCAGTCCTCTGCAGTGGTTAACAACTCTCTCCCACACTGGGCTCCTGCAGACTGAAGGCTGATGGGACTGTATTGTCAAGTACAGTGGGACAGGAATGTCACAGTCAACCCCTAACTGCCAGGGTATTGGCCCTGAAGGTTCTTAACTGAGTGGCTTTCTGGAAATTTTCCTTAGCAAAAAAAGAACTGCTGGCCACGTGCGGTGGCTCACGCCTGGAATCCCAGTATTCTGGGAGGCCAAGGTGGGTGGATCGCCGGAGCTCACGGGTCGGAGACCAGCCCAAGCAAGAGGGAGACCCCACCTCTAAAAAAAAAAAGAAGAAGAAGAAGCCGGGCATCTTGGTGAGCGCCTGTAGGCCCAGCTACTCTGGAGGCTGAGGCAAGAGAATCACATAAGCCCAAGAGTTGGAGGTTGCTGTGAGCTTTGAGGCCATGCACGCTACTGAGGGCAATAAAATGAGACTCTGTCTCTAAAACAAAAAATAAGAAAGAACTGCCTTGGCCAAGTTCGTGCCTCCTTCCCAGGGATATCCCTCATCCATGGCAGGTTAATGCAGGAGGGGAAGAGGGGGACACCCTCGTCCAAGGACCCACCACCTGGGAAGAGCCACCCAGCTCCACAACTTCCCCAGGGAAAAGGCTCCCGTGACTGCACCTGTGTTCCTTATCTTCCCCTACCCCCTCCTGCTCCCCACGGCCCCCCAGACACACATGGGTGAGCTCCTGCACCCCGCTGTGGACTCTGAATCCCAGGAACTCTCTCTTTCTCTCTCCTTTCTCACCAGCTCCATCTGCTTTTCATGTCCCACGCTGATTCCCAGGCCAACTACCTGCTAGATGAGACCTAAGACGCATTCCATGCCTGTACCACAGAACACACATACTGTGCTCCAGAAAAATCTCTGAAATGGGCTTCACAGAGGAGAAGACCCTGAGGGAAGGAAGAGTCTGGGTTGGGGTGGCAGTCAGAACAGGGGCTCCAAGGATGTCCGTGTCCCAATCTCTGAACCTGTGAACATGCCAGGCAAAGGAGAATTTATTTGTAGATGGAATTGAAGTTGCTAATCAACTGACTTTAAGATAGAAAGATTGTGCTAGAATATCTAGGGAGGTCCAGTGTAATCAGAAAGGTTCTTAGAAGTGGTACAGGAAGGCGGAACAGTAAAGTCAGTCAAAAGAATTTGGCAGGGGCTTGGTGCCTGTGGCTCAAAAGGCTAAGGTGCCAGCCACATACACCTGAGCTGGTGGGTTCGAATCCAGCCCAGGCCCACCAAACAACAATGATGGCTACAACCAAAAAATAGCCAGGTGTTATCACAGGCGCCCATAGTCCCAGCCACTTGGGAGGCAGAGGCAGGAGACTCGCTTGAGCCCAGGAGTTGGAGGTTGCAGTGAGCTGTGATGTCACAGGACTCTACCCAGGGGCACAGCTTGAGGCTCTGTCCCAGGAAAAAAATAAATAAATGCAAAAATAAAAAAAAGAATTTGTGACAGGGCAATGCCTATGGCTCAGTGAGTAGGGCACCAGCCCCATATACCGAGGGTAGTGGGTTCAAACCCAGCCCCAGCCAAACTGCAACAAAAAAATAGCGGGGCGTTGTGGCGGGCGCCTGTAGTCCCACCTACTTGGGAGGCAGAGGCAGAAGAATCGCTTGAGCCCAGGAATTGGAGGTTGCTGTGAGCTGTGATGCCATGGTGTTCTACTCAGGGTGACAGCTTGAGGCTCTGTCTCAAAAAAGAAAAAAAAAGCATTTGGGACAAGCCCGGGGCAAGTGGCTCATACCTGTAATTCTGGCACTCGGATAGGCTGAGGAAGGAGGATCCCTGAACTCAGGCGTTCAAGACCATCCTGAGCAAAAGCAAAACCCTGGGCTCAGTGCCCATAACTCAGCAGTTAGAGCTGGCCACATACACTGGGACTGGTGGGTTCGAAGCCAGTCCGAGCCTGCTAAATGAACAAACAAACAAAAATAGCTGGGGGTGTTAGCGTCTGTACTCTCAGCTACAAGGGAGGCTGAGACAAGACAATTACTTGAGCCCTTGAGTTGGAGGTTGCTGTGAGCTGTGACACCATGGCACTCTACTGAGGATGACATAATGAGACTCTGTCTCAAAAAAAAAAAAAAAAAAAAGCAAAGCCCTGTCTCTACTAGCAATAGGAAAATTAGCCAGGCTCTGTGACAGGGGTCTATACTCCCAGCTACTGGGGGGCTGAGGCAGGAGGATCACTTGAGCCCCGAAGTCTGAGGTTGCTGAGAGCTAGCCTGAGGCCGTGAAACTCCAGCCTCGGTAAGACAGTGAGACTGTGTCTTAAATACATATATGGGTGTGTGTGTCTATGAAGAAAGACACAGAAAGACACAACGAAGATGTTGATGAAGGCAGGGACAGAGAGCCAAGGAAAGAATCGAGAGGGGGAGGGGTCACTGCAAACTGAAAAGAAATCAGATTTTCTCCCATAACCACCAGGAACAAGAAGGAGCTCTGGTCAAGCTTTGTTTTTAGCCCAGGGATACTCATTTTAGATAGACTTTCCTCCTGCAGAACTAGGAGATAACAAATGTGTTAGGATGTGAAATTCGTGGTCATTTCTTAGAGCAGCAGCAGGCACTAACAGCCTCCACACCAGGAGGCTCTTGGAGGGTTAGGGAAGAAAGGCTAAGGCTCCAACCCCTTGGACCCAGCCCCGTGGGTCCCACATTAGATGCGTGTACACATGGATTCATGCTGTGGATATGACCTCTGAGCATCAACCATGAAGTGCTGAGAATCTAGACAGGGCAGGACCTCAGCAGTCCTGGAAAAGCATCCACAACAGCCAAAAGATCCAGCCATCATGGGTACTACAGCAAGAACCAAAATAAAGAGCAAGTGCCCTGACCAGACCCCCTCCTCTCCTCTCTATCTACCAAGGGAGAAAACCAGGGTGGTCTGTGTATTGTATTAGCCAACTAATTGCAAAAACAGCACAAGTCACAAACACTGAAGGTGGTTGCATCTGCCCTTGTATTTGGTATTGAACTTAGTGCTATGCCCTCCTTACCTGCTCAATAGATGTGTGCACACAGCACCCTGACTTTCTTACTATGATGTGAATAAACAGTCTGCAATAAGCCATGAATTTAAATGGCCATCTAAGCATAAAGAACAAAAGAATTATGCCTTTTTCTTTAATGAACCTTAACATAATTTCTAAGTCGGAAGCATAAAAAAAAGATTAGCTCCAATTTTCCTAACAAAGTTTTATATTCAAAATTGACAATTGCACACTTAGTGCAATTTGTTTTTATTTCCTCTCTTGGAGTTGAACACGGTCAGAAGTGATGAGCAGTTTGGTCCAGGGCATGAGAGAACACAATAGTAGTTTAAAATGCCACTGTGGGAAATGCTCATTCTTTCTTCCCTCAAGGTCTTGTCTGTGAAGTTCTCTGAAGTCCCTTCTTTCTGGAGGTTCTAGAGTTTTCCAACCTTTTTTATCTCACAGTACACTTGAACCTATAGTTAAACTTATACAGCACACTTAAATTATGTTGATCAAAAAAAATTTTTTTTAAATAGCCGGGCATTGTGGCGGGCGCCTGTAGTCCCAGCTACTTGGGAGGCTGAGGCAAGAGAATCTCGTAAGGCCAAGAGTTTGAGGTTGCTATGAGCTGTGAGGCCATGGCACTCTACCAACGGTGACATAGTGAGACTCTATCTCAAAAAAAAAAAAAAAATTAAAGAAAGAATATACTCACTGTGCTTTTAACTTCTTTTGAAAATAATTTAATTAATGATCTTTAAAATTTTTCAAGGCACACCAGTTGAAAATCACTCCTCTAGGAGAAAATTTAGACCTTTCTTAAGCAGCTGGCAGCTAAATTGGGGGAAAATACTGGGTTGTATTTTAGATGCAAAATGTTGTGGAATTTGAACCTTGAACCTTGAATTTGAACATTTGAACCTTATCCTCACATTTTTTAAATTATTTGAACATCAGGCTCGGCACCCGTGGCTCAACGGGCTAAAGCGCCAGCCACGTATACCTGAGCTGGCAGGTTCAAATCCAGCCCGGGCCCGCCAAACAACAATGACGGCTGCAACCAAAAAATGGCTGGGCGTTGTGGTGGGTGCCTCTAGTCCCGGCTACTTGGGAGGCAGAAGCAAGAGACTCGCTTGAGCCCAGCAATTGGAGGTTGCTGTGAGCTGTAATGCCATGGCACTCTATCCAGGGTGACAGCTTGAGGCTCTGTCTCAAAAAAATAAAAAATAAAAATAAATAAATTATTTGAACATCAAATGATCTAAAGTCAACTTGTCAAGCTCCCAATTGTTGGTAAGGATCCTTTGTCTAGTCTGGAGCATGGTCCAAGCAGCAAGATAACTTTTAGGATGGTAGCAGGGGTTCACATTCATCATGGTGTTGTGGCACCATGGCACTCTACTCTAATTTGCTTTAGTCTCTTCCCATATTGTTTAATTTACTCTCTTCTAATCTGTTTTTCTGCCTGCCCTCAAGAATTGCCTCCCTACTCCCACCCCCCAAATTATGCTTTTTCCAGCTCTCCAGCTCAAAATCCAATGTTACTGGTCTCAGACAGATGAAATGCATTTCCCTGATTGACTGTAAGTCCTCTTTTTTTTTTTTTTTTGAGACAGAGCCTCAAGCTGTCCTCCTGGATAGAGTGCTATAGCATCACAGCTCACAGCAACCTCCAAATCCTGGGCTCAAGCGAGTCTCCTGCCTCCGTCTCCCAAGTAGCTGGGACTACAAGGCACCTGCCACAACACCCTGCCATTTTTGGTTGCAGCCATCATTGTTGTTTGGCAGGCCCGGGGCTGGATTCGAACCCACCAGCTCTGGTGTATGTGGCTGGAGCGTTAGCCCGTTGAGCCACAGGCGCCGAGCCGACTATAAGTCCTCTTAATACATATCCAATTTTCACTGGGAATTTAATCATTAAATCCAGCTCTTAATTACAAATGTTCTCAGTTGACTACATTATCAGGTTCCGTAGATAATGACAAAGCACTCATATATGTGCTATAGAAAAAAGAAGGTACAGCAAAATTATAGTTTGACTCATTACAATAGCTAGCATTTAAGTAGAGGAGTCTTCAAACATTTCGTGGAAAATGCCTGTGTTATGAAAAACCTATGTACAAATTTCAAAATGTTTTTGCATGCATTTGTTCTACCATGTGAGTTTGAAAAGAGCCTCAATAGGGTTGCTGTGAGCTATGATGCCCGGACACTCTACCAAGGAAGACAAAGTGAAACTCTGTCTCAAAAAAAAAGAAAAAATTGAAAAGAACCTCTATCAAATTTATGGTGATGCTGGGCTGTAAGAAATGTCAATCATTGATGCTTTATGCAGAGTTTATCAGGATAGTTCCCCAGAGAAATCATCAATTTACAAGGGGATAATTTATTTTATTTTATTTTATTTTAAGACAGAGTCTCACTCTGGCACCCCGTAGAGTGCCGTGGCATCACACAGCTCACAGCAACCTCCAGCTCCCGGGCCCAAGCGATTCTCTTGCCTCAGCCTCCTGAGCAGCTGGGACCACAGGTGCCCACCATGACACCCGGCTATTTTTTTGTTGTAGTTTGGCCAGGGCTGGGTTCAAGCCCACCACCCTCGGTATATGGGGCCAGCACCCTACTCATGGGGCCACAGGCGCCCCCAGGGGTAATTTATTTTAAGGAGGGGGAGATGATGCTGAAGGTGGAGCCTGTGGCTGCAGTTCATCCATATAGATCTGAGTGGAAAACGTTTATCTTGTTTATGTCCTAATTGAACAGGGACAATGATCAAGAGTAGAAACAATGGCCAATCCCATAAAAATCTCGAATGGTTCACACAATTCTGACTGAAAAATTAAAGTTGAGCAAATTTTTCACTCAGTGGCTCCCCAAACCCATGAACCCAGATTAGCTGCAGTCAGGAGCAGAGCTTCCAATTGAAATTTGATTTTTTAAAACAGGATTAAAAATTCTGAAGAACTGTAACAGGAGATGAAACATAACTTTACCAGTATGATCCTGGAAACAAAGCACAATCAAACCAATGGCTACCGAGAGGTGGCAGTGGTCCAGCTAACGTGGATCGATTAAGAGTAAAGACCATGCCAAACAGTTTGGGGGATGCTAAAGGCATTTTGCTTGTTGACTTCCTAGAGGGCCAAAGGATGATATCATCTGCTTATTGTCTGGGTGTTTCAAGAATGTTAGTCAAAGCTTTAGCAGAAAAATGCCTGAGAAAGCTTTACCAGAGAGTCCTTCTCCACGGCAACAAAGCTTCTTGCTAATAGCTGGGCATTGTGGCCGGTGCCTGTAGTCCCAGCAACTTGGGAAGCTGGGGCAAGAGAATCACATAAGCCCAAGAGTTGGAGGTTGCTGTGAGCTGTGATGCCACAGCACATACCAAGGGCGACGTACTGAGACTCTGTCTCAAAAACAAAAAACAATGCTTCTTGCGCATTCCTCTTGTCAACAAGGACAATTTGTGAGAGCTTCCCTGAGAAATAAGTGGACGTCCAGCTTATAGTCCTGATTTGGCTTCTCCTGACTTCTTTTTGTTTCCTAATCTTAAAAAAATATATACACGGCATCTATTTCCTTCACTGAAAAACACAAAAAAGACTACTGCATTGACATGGTTAAGTTCCCAGGACCCTCAATGCTTTAGGGACGGACTCAGAGGCTTGGTATCATCGCTTACAAAAGTGTCTTGAACTTGATGGAGCTTATGTTTTTTTTTTTTTTTTTGTAGAGACAGAGTCTCACTTTATCGCCCTGGGTAGAGTGCCGTGGAGTCACACTGTTCACAGCAACCTCCAACTCTTGGGCTTAAGCGATTCTCTTGCCTCAGCCTCCCTAGTAGCTGGGACTATAGGCGCCCGCCACAGCACCCGGCTATTTTTTTGTTTTGCAGTTCGGCCGAGGCCGGGCTTGAACCCGCCACCTTCGGTATATGGGGCCGGCGCCCTACTCGCTGAGCCACAGGAGCCGCACTACTAAGTAGGTTTTTATTAAAAAGACTTTTAGCTATATTTTCTTAAGCTGCCCAATTGGAACTGGCTTTGTTGCCAATAAGTCAATTTCTTAAGCTAGGTTCGCACAGTCAAGATTATTGGCATTGCAGCCACTAAAAAGCTCTGTAAAGAACAATGAGAATATGATAAATCTTGACAATGTATAAAGTAGAGCAAAGGCAGTCTCTAATCAAATATACCAGTTTAGATAATTAATAGTCACCAGGCTTTAGCATTCAATGTGGGGTCTTGCTCAAGAAAAATGAGGTTTTAAAGAAAGGGATAAGTAATGACACTATTTCTTTTTTTTTTACTTTTTCCATGTTTGTGACACACACTAAAAGTCTAGCTTACAGAAGCCACAGAAACTATCCTTTAAAAAAAAGATAGTAAGCCAGTATGTTAGCTATGTTTTCCTGTTTTTTTTTTTTTTTTTTTGAGACAGAGTCTCACTCAATCACCCTGGGTAGAATGCCGTGGCATCATAGCTCAAGTAACTTCCAACTCATGGGCTTAAGTGAGCCTCCTGCATTAGCCTCCTGAGTAGTCAAGGATTATAGGTGCCTACCTCCACACTCAGCTAATTTCTCTATTTTCAGTAGAGACAGATTCTTCCTCTTGCTCAGGCTGATCTTGAATTCCTGACCTCAAAAGATTTTCCTGCCTTCTCCTCCCAAAGTGCTCAGATTACAGGCATGTGCTACCATGCCTGGCCAAGTTTGACTTTTCTAAAAACGTAGCCAGAAATATCAACCAAACTAAGAGTCAGGACCCTGGGTTGTGTTTTACCCCTCTGCTCCAAGCTCTATCAGTCATAAATTCCATGATAGGAAATTGTTTAATCTCTTCGAGCACCATTTTCTTCATTATTTGATGCTGTCACAAGTTCAGATGAGATAGGGATAGGAAAGAGCTCTGGAGTTATAAAACAGTAAGTGTGGGCTTGAGGGTGAAGTAATGGGATTGGAAGATGACGTAGCTGCCCAATTGGAACTGGCTTTGTTGCCAATAAGTCAATTTCTTAAGTAGAAACCAAGTTACATGAAGGGATATGTGGCCTAGAAGCAGAATTAAATGGAGTAGACCTAAGTTAAAAATATTTGTCATGGTGAACGTAGGAAATACATCTGTGTTTCCCCAAACTCAGAGGTGCTGACCAAGGATTGTATGTCACATCAGACATCGCACATGGTTTGAATGAGATGACACCTAGGTGTGTTGATAAGCTTTGATAAATGGCTCATGCCAAAAGAAGAACCGTTAGCTAGCTTCGGTTAAATGGCTGCTTATGCCATTTTGTTGTTATTGTTTTTAGATTTTTATGGGCTTGTTTTTTATAGGCTGACTTAAAAAAAAAAGTCAATGTTATTTGTCCTTGTAATGAACTAAAAAAGTATATTAAGTTACAAAATTTTCTGAACCCCTCCCCTGAACCCCAAAGGTAATTGACCTTAAATGTTCATATCATACTCCCTAGAGATTTCTCTTCTTTTCTCACTTTGTGGCTTGAAAAAAGTCTTCTTGTTACCTTTGGTAGACACTCTTCACTGCTAGTCATTATCCATTTTCTTACTTCATTTTCTGCAGAAGTCCCATTTAATTCATGTAGCCTTAGTTCAAAAAACTTAATTTCCCTACTTTCTTTGCTGTTATGATTGGGTACATGACCCAGTTCTGGCGAAGGAGATACATTTGATATTTTCTTGGTTGGGTCTTCAGTAAAACTGTTGTTTTCCTGATGAAAACAGGCGAGACTCCAACTGGCATGTGCTTTTTGTCACTTTCCCTTCCTCCTTTTCCTGTAGCCATCCTATGAGCACAAAGATGGAAGCCAGTATACCTCACGATGTTGTAAAGCCAAAACAACAATTTTAATAGCTACCGCCAGAATACTGGTTACATGAAAAAAGGAAACATGTGTTTGAGCACGTTACATGGATATTCTGTTACATAGGGCTTAGAACTATTAACTCACAGAAAGCTTTTCCTGTTGTGTGGTTTACAAAGTCCTGGAAACTTAAAAACAATCATAAAAACAATATGGATCTGATCCTTCTGGGCAATATTTTATAACTACTGAGTTATCTTCTCAAAGTCAAATTTGTATGGCAAGGTATGAAGAGGCGGATAGGGAGACTGGTCACTTTGCAATCTATGTGAACTGATGAGAGATTCCTAAATTTTTATGGCCCCATTTCCGGTCATAGGCAAATCTGTGAAATGAAGGAAGGATGTCTTCCACGTATCACTCTCCCCACAAGAAAGCTGTCCTTAGTCTATAGCACCAAGAGAAAGAAGTGTGATGAATAAATTCATTCCAGGATTCTCGCGATCGTTAAGCTTTTCTTTTCTCCTTCTGAAAAGATCAAAGGGTTTCTAGGAAAGATATAACTTAATCCAGCAATATGAATTTCTCTTAGTAGAAGTGTAGGGGTCTGTGGCACCAAGTGGAAGAGCTCTTCTGAACCAGAGGACTTTTGTGTAGCTGCTGAACTCACACAACATTGGTGGTTCCTTAATCCACCTGTACCTGGTACTGTCTAGTAGTGTGGAAGGAGAAAAGTGTTCTACTTCACTTCTTGTTGGCCTGGTGGTCACTTTTACAAACTTTGAAGGATTGGCAGACACATGCTAACAAAAGTCTCCTTTTTAGCCATCAGCTTTCCAGCTTTTCAAGCTTTAATTTTGGTATAAAATAGTTTAGACTATTCTGAAGACTTATGCTTTCTACTCTCTGTTAGATCCTTGACATTGCTTTATGATCATTTTACTCAACTTTAGTCAACCTAAATGGCGTCTTGTGAGGCTGTTCCAAGATCCCACGGCTGTCTTCTATAATCCCATATCATGTCTTCCTCTTTGCCTCATATGACAAAAGAAGAAGCTATCTTTTGGGAAATCCCCAACTTTTTTTTTATCATCTTAAATTTCCACATGTTTATGCACCCTTACTACTTCCTTCCTGCTTAAAAACTTCCTTCTTTTTCAAGGCCAATTCCTTCAGTATCACATTGCCTCTTGTATTTTCAGAGACCTTTTTCCATTAAATATATTCCTGGTCAAAACTTCTCCTTTCATAGCAAAATGAATAGAATAATAAATGTCTCAATCAATGACATCTCAATTAATGGCTTTTCAGTTAATGTTAAACTCATTATTTCAATTACTTAGGCCAAACGCTTTGAGGTCATCCTTGCTTTTTCTCTCTCACATCCTTGTCTAGTTCTTTTTTTATTTTTATTTTTTTAATTTTATTATCTTTATCATTAAATCACAGCTGTGTACAATAGTGCAATCAAGGGGTACAATGTGCTGGTTTCATATACAATCTTAACTATTTTCATCAAACTGATTAACATAGCCTTCCTGGCAATTTCTCCGTTATTATATGAAGACAGTTGTATTCTGCATTTAGCAAG
>CAUYON010163760.1:0-27334 GCA_963573935.1 Arctocebus calabarensis | reverse complement strand
GCAAAACAAAAAAACAGCCGGGCGCTGTGGCGGGCGCCTGTGGTCCCAGCTACTTGGGAGGCTGAGGCAAGAGAATCGCTTAAGCCCAAGAGCTGGAGGTTGCTGTGAGCAGTGTGATGCCACGGCACTCTACCCAGGGCGATAAAGTGAGACTCTGTCTCTACAAAAAAAAAAAAAAAACGTTCACATTTGGGAAGAAAGAGCTGCTGATAAGCTCAAGGATCACCCTAGGAATGAATGGCATGACATCTACCACACAGTAAATGTTTGGAAAACTCAAATCTGGGTGATTGAGTCCCTCTTAGAGAGAGACCCTCTCCAACTCCAGGACAGTGGGGACTGAAGTGTCAGCTGGGAAACAGGTGATCTAACTCATCTTCTCAGTCAAGATCCTCTTGAGCACCAAGGTCACAACTGAGGAGAACTTAAGCCCCCAAGAGGCTGGACACTGGATCTTCTGGGTAGCAGTTTCCTTGATAGCAATCTCTGGCTTCAGCTGGAAATCTCTAAGATTTTTCTGTCAATCCCAAAGAGAAGTATGTACTAAAATAGTGATACATGTTTGCCTAGGAAAGAAGCAAGTCTGCCATACTAAGGGAGGTAGAGTGCAAGAAAGTGTATTTTGATTGGATTTCTTCATTTCTTGGAAGAATAAAGCCAACTCCTTTTCCATGGGCTGGGCATTGAGTGGAGGACAGGCGCTGAGGACACTGCCCTAAGGGCTTGGCTCATGGTTTTTCTGTACATTTCTTTCTATAAGACCTATAAGTACCATCAAGTGCCAAACCTGGAGGAGAGTGGTCTGGGGGTACCAATGAGAAGATAATATTACCCTTGCTTTCTAGGGGAACTCTCTCTGCTGGTGAGAAGAACTAAGGTTAAATCAGGCATCCCAAATGGCAAACACAGAGTGGACTGGACATTTGCTGGAAATCCCCCTCTGCAGCTTTCTTCCCCCTTCCTAACACAGGACTCTTCAGACTTTATAAACGTGAACATGTGTATTTATTCAGCATTTACTAGGTAGTCTTCCAAACAAAACTGAACATATGCTGAATGCCATATTTAATGTCTTATTATTTAGGTTCTCCTGGGCATTAGCATGGTAGCCTTAGTCTTATTTATTTATTTTGCTTGAGACAGAATCTAACTATATCACCCTAGGTAGAGTGCCATGGCTTCACAGCTCACAGTAACCTCAAAATCTTGGGCTTCAGTGGTTCTCTTGCCTCAGCCTCCCATGTAGCTGAGACTATAGGCACCCTCCACAATGCCTGGCTATTTCTTTGTTGTAGTTGTCATTGTTGTTCTAGCAGGCCCAGGCTGGGTTCGAATCCGCCAGCGCCCCCTCCATTGCCCCCCCTGTATGTGGCCAGTGCCCTAACCACTGAGCTATGGGGGCTGAGCCAGCCTTAGCCTTAGTCCCTGCATTCCCTGGATATCTGAATTCCAAAATGCTTACTCTTTAGTACAGTACTTTTTTCATTTGGTCTGTTTGCTTGTGACAAGTCTCACTCTGTCACCCTGGGTACAGTGCCATGGTGTTATCATAGCTCACAGCAACCTCAAACTCTTGGGCTCAAATGATCCTCTTGCCTCAGCCTCCCTAGTAGCTGGTACTACAGGTGCCCAGCAGCCACAATGCCTTTTTCATGTTTAGTAAAGATGGGGTCTCACTCTTGTTCATGCTGGTCCCAAACTCAGCTCAAGCAATCCACTCACCTGGGCCTTCTAGAGTGCTAGGATTACAGGCATGAGCCACTGCGCCCAGTGTACCCTTTTCTATTTGAATCTCACTGAATCAGTGATTGGCAAGTAGTCAGCTCATTGACTGTGAAATCTAGTCTCCTGCTTGTCCAATCAGCAGAAGCCAATCTGTCTGTCTGCTCAGGTATATTTTGTCTCTCTCTGTTTGCTGCCCCCCCCCCCAAAAAAAACACTGTCAACTCAGAACAGAGGAATTATCCTTTGCAGACAGTTGGAATGATACACAGAGATAAATTCCCTCTATTAGGGCAAGTCCAGCAAGGGAAGGACACCCAAGTCTTCCAGGCCCGTGGTCTTTCTTACATAGATGAGCCTTTCGGAGGGAGAAAAGAGGTAAGGGAGTCAGGAAGCAGGGACTCCCCCAACAAGACCCCCACCTTAACCATAAATCAGTTTCTAATCTAAGCCCTTCCTGGGGGTTGAGTTACAAACCTTAGTAACCCCAGGGCAGCCTGCCTGGTAATTCCTATTATTCAGCTGTCAGCTGGTTTTTTAAAAACCTCCCTTCTCCCCACCCCCATCCAGTTACTGGAGTTTTAGAGCCCATTCCTTGTCTCAGAGAGAAATCCTATAGCCAGGTGAACAATGGAGAGCGCTCATGCCCTCTTTCTACAGGGAGCAGGGTTTTCTCTCCATTTGAGAGCAGCCTCCCTTTAACTCTTTGCATCCCTTCAGACTGTCAGGGAAGGTCCACCTCCCTGTCAGCCTCCATGCTGATGTCCTTCAGAGAAACTTTCCCTGCTTTCTCTGGGGACCCTCCTTCCAGAGCCAAAGCATCAGTCAGCAGAGGAGAAAACAAATTGGGAAGAGTCAGGAAGAGAAAGAGAGAGAGCTTGCAGGGGCTGCAGTGTGCCTTTGCTGGGAGACCAGACAAAAGCCCAGGGCTCATCTGTTCCCAGAGTTCTACTATTGGTCAGGGGGCTCAGAGTCCAAACCTGCAGCCCAGCGGGTCCTGACTGTGCTGCAGAGTCCATGCTGTGCTGGGATAGGAGAAAGGACACAGAGGGAGGGGCCTGCTTTGACAGTGATGAGAGGTGAGGGTGAGGCTCCTGACCTCCCTGACCCCTTTATCCCTGACGTCCTTCTTTGGTCCCTCCAGCTCAGAAGGCTGGGCCCCTGGCTGCTTGACCTTAGAGGCTGAGAGCATAGGAGGCCAAGCCACAGGTGTCCCTCAGAACCAGCCTGAGGGAGCAGGCTGGGAAAGCCTGGGAGATAGGGCTTAAAGGAATTATCACTAGTGGGTGTGACCATCCCCCATCTTACAAACTGCCCAGAACCACTAAGATATACCCTGCTGTTTCCCAGCCCTATTTCCCTACAATGGGGATTTAAAAAATCTTTTATAGAGCTACAGACCCCTTCAAGACACTGTTGTAAGCTAAGGAACCCACTCTACTCACAACATTCGTGTGTACCCACAAACAGTTTAGTCAGCTTCAGAGGTCCATAGACTTTAAAGCTCAGGACCCGGAAGAACTGGTGATCCTAGGTAAAATCCCTGCTCTCCCAGATTCCTTGCCTTGTGGTCCCAAATTCACCATGCAGAGCTATCATAAAGCAGAGCTTTAGCATCCCAAGTGGGTCAGAGAACTAGGATGGCCCCCCACTTCTCAGGGCCTTGCTGTCCCAGAGGGCAGATTCAGAGCTGCTTTGTCCTTTAGCTCTAGGGTTTACCCTAAGGATACCCATAGCACCACTGGCCACTCTGAGATACTGGCCCAGAAAGAAAGCCAATGACAAAAAAAGGATGGAAGCAAGGCAAGGAGGGAGCGCTGTGCATGGGAACCCTGGGGGCTTCCAGTGCCCTTCACAGAGGTTGGGCTTGGTCCCCTCACCTTCCCACATGTGGCACGAGTGCAAGGTCACCCTGACCAGCTCTGACACTCCTTCTTGGGCAAGTCTCCCAGTAAAATATTATACCTTCTTTTGGCTCCAGCACCTCTTGCTGGACATTTGTCAACTCCTGGGGGAAGTAGACTACTGGCCAACCTGACTCTCTGCTCTTTCCCTTTTTCCTCTTCTTGGTCCTGTGGGGACAGTATTTCCCTACTCTAGCAATTGCGGCCTTGACATGCCCGAATCACCCTTTTTTAGGTACACACTGAGGGAATTAGGAAAAGAATGGACAGGAAAAAGGTACAAGGAGACTTCAGGCTCCACTGAGTTGAGGGACCCAGCTCCACTTAATTTTTTCTGAGTTTACAACCCAGGAGAGCAGCTTGGTGGGTAACTGCACCTGTCAAACCCCACAGCCCCTAGTGGTTCGGGCCTCCATCTTCACTCCCTTAGGCTATTGCAGGGACTGGCCACCTCTGAATTCATTTATCTTTCCTAAAGTTCAGGCTTAATCAAGTCACTCATCTTCAATAAAATCTTTGTTGCCTCCTCTTTATAAAATACAGATTCCTCAGGCCAGCATTCCAGGGACGCTTCTGTAAACTGACCTGAACCTCCCTGCTCATGCTCTCCCTTTCTAAATCCCAGTGTGCACCCAGTGATCCAGTCATCAACCTGACCCTCCTCCCTGGGCAAGCGGTACTTTATTTTGCTGCTATTCCAATTTTCCTTACTGAAAAATTTTCCCATTCATCTCAAAAGCCCCTCCCTGAAGTCTTCCCCAATCTTTGCATTTTGAATTTTTCTGCATCCCTCAGCATTTATAGTCCCGGACACTGCTTTATTTCCAGGCCTACCTCTCCTAGTAGATTGTAAGCTCCCTGAGGGCAGGCACCAGTTATCTTTGGTACTTAGCCCAGTACCTCCTGCAAAGTAAGTGCCCAATAAATGTTTGTAAGGTAGCCCGTAGACTCCCTTGGGGCGATGTGCAGGATGAGTTGCTCTCCTGGCAGCACCAGCACAGTTTCTAGATGCTGCCATAAACGGGAGTTGTGTCAACTGCCCAAGCAGCCCTTTGCATTCTTAAGTTCTGTCCTCAGCCAGACGCTGACATTATTTTGTCAATGTCCACATCCAGTCAAGAAGCGGTGGTGAGGGCTCCTTTGGATAAATTTGACTCTACTGAGGCGCCAGCCACGTGCACCTGAGCTAGTGGGTTCAAATCCAGCCCGGGCCCGCCAAACAGCAATGACGGCTGCAACCAGGAGATGGCCGGGTGCTGTGGTGGGCGCCTGTGGTCCCAGCTGCTTGGGAGGTGGAGGCGGGGGACTCGCTTGGGCCCAGGAATTGGAGGTTGCTGTGAGCTGTGATGCCACGGTACTCTGCCCAGGGTGACAGCTTGAGGCTCTGTCTCAAAATAAATAAATAAATAAACAAACAAATAAATAAATAAAAAATTTGACTCTACTGTCACTCAATAACCGTGCCAGCAAAAGTGGCCTCACGCTTTCTACAGCTTTGGGGCTGGAGTTTTCTTCTGACCTGCCCAACAGGCGGGAGGAGCTTCCCACCAGGCTGGGATCCCCGGGACCCACACCTTGCACCACTGGACTCTCTGGCAATATCTAAAAGCTTCCCGCCTCCTCTTCCCCTTCCTTTCCGAACCAGCAGCAATTACTCAGCCCATTCCCGAAGAAGACAAAAGTCACTCTGGCGCCCCCTCTCCCCCACCTAATTGAGAAGACTCGCACTCAGGGACTCTCTGGAGCTTGCAAAGCCTGCGTTAGGAACAGAATCCGCTTGGGCAACAGCTCTCCAATAGCGTTTCTGGCTGGGGTCGGAATTTTGCTCGGCCCCTTGCAATGTTTCCAAGGGAAGGTTCGCACATTCGTGACCGTCCCTGGCAGCCGCCCAGCCCGGGACTTGGGGCTCCATTTGCCATTGGCCAGTTATTGGCGTGACGCGCCGGGAGGCGGGGCCTCATCAGCTGTTTGCGGGATGCCCCAAGCGGGCGTATTTTGGAAACAATACCACCCCGTGCGGAGTGGCCTCCTCCCGCGCCCGCCCGCGCCCGCCCGCGCCCGCTACCGCCGCCCGCCTCCCGCCACAGCCCGGTGAGCGCCCGGGAGGCGGCAGGGGGCCGGGCGGAGTTGGATCGCACCTACTCGGGGAAGTGGGGAGTGGAGTCGCTCTGCGCTTGGGGGCCCGGGAAGGGTTTGGGCTGCAGACGTCTGGGGTGACCATGAAGAACTGGGGTGCTGGGGCGAGGGAATGGGGTGCAGAGCCTACACCTGGGTGCGCCGTTCCAAAGGGAACTTGAATGTAGCATTTGGGACTCGAAAGGAGTTGGGTCCAGGTGGGCAGGGGAACCTGGGGTGCACTACTGAGCCGACCTGGGCGCCCCGGAGCCGGCTGGCCTCTGGGTCTGACTTTGAGGTAGATCAGGGAGTTGGGGGCATCACGTCTCCCTGCGAATTCTGAAGGCTCCTCTCCTTAACAGCTGGGCTTTTTCCCTCCATCCCAATCGAGTCTGGGCGCCAAGCCCCAGAGTGCTCATCACGCTGGACCCTGGCGCAGAGCCCTGGCATCACGACTCGGAGGCTGAGACTCTCTCCTGGAGTCACCCAGGTCTGGGGTGTGTGTGTGCGTGCGTGTGTGTGTTCCTGTTCCTAGGTTTTAGCCACTGTTGAGGCTCGGGATGTCTGAGTACTGCTTTCTCCTGAAAGGAAGAAGAGTTTAAATTCAGCATCCCTCTTCCAGCCCTTAAGGGCTGGGATGGCTCCAGAAAGTTTTAGTTCCCCTTGATAGGAATAAAGCATTCCCTGGCAGTGTTCTCAAGAAGTGCCTCCCTCCCACCAGTCTGATCATCACTGCTTCAGCTCTGGAGAAGACAGCGAGAGGATCTCTTCACCCTTTCCCAACTGACACTTGACCTTGCCCTGCACCCCTCCAGAGGTTCCCACCAACGGGACAGCCACCTGCAGTTCCCGTGGAGAGTGGGAGGGATCCCCGGGGCTTGCAGAACCACACCCTCTCGCTGCACCTCCCCCACTGTCCAGTCCGGGCAAGGGTTGAACTTTGGGGCTTTGCTGGGAGGGGGAGGGGCAGGTGATAGGCTTCAAAGGAAAAACCAAGACAATGACTCCTGCTTGTGATTGGCTTTGAAGGGCCACTTCTTAGGTTGGGATCGCCAGCCTGCAGAGAGAAGGTTGGAAGGCAGGAGGGGAGCCCCTGCCAGGTGACTGGCAGGACAGCACTTGGTCTTTTCATCAAGAAACTTTGTTTTCCTCTTGCTGATAAGCTGGAGTATCCCCCACCCCCGCCCCTTTGGAAACACTATCCAAAAAACACCATGTGTCTGCTTTACCATCCTAGCAGGCATCTCTTCACTCTCCAGGGAAGAGGGCAGAGAAGAGACCACAGATAGCTTGGGGATTGGATGGGTTGGTGGGAAGATAAAAGCAGACACCTTAGAGAGAGTTTGCATTTGGGAAAGGCAGGATTTCTGAATTTCCCTGAGATTCCTTTAAGTATTTCACCAATCCACAGACCATTTGGCTTATTCTTTGAAGGCAGGAGACTATGGGACAGAACTCCTGGAGCTCTCTTATTGAGTCTGACAAAGATGAACGTTGTCTCTCTGTATCCTTAATCATTCATGTGGTTGCTGCTTCCTGCTGCCCCTAGAGCCCTAAGGGGTGCCTGGCCAATGTGTGTGTGTAGGAGGCTGAGTCGGAAGCTCAAGATGCTCAGACTTCCAAGAGCCATCAGGTGGAGCAAGAGGAACTTCTTTGTCACCAAGAAACTCATATCAACAACCTGAATAGTATAGGCAGTGAGTAAGGTCAGACAGAGTAGACTGGCTTTTACTTCCTTCTGTGATACAGGTTCCTCCAATCTCGGGTTCAGGGCTGGCAGGAAGGGTAGACTGTGGGGATGAAGATTTGGAGTTTTAGTGACTAGTGAGTAGACTGAGCCAGGGAGGTTGTATCTACCCGTTTGCAGTTGGCAGACAGCTCTGTTCTGCTGGAGAAAAGCTGAGAGGGCAGCTGCAATGGCTAACTTGGGTCTTTATCCCCTCTCCAGGACACACTCTTACCACACTGCAGAGCCTGTTTGTTGTGTTGTGCAAGCAGGGGGTGGAGACTACAGTAAATGGGCAATAGGGCGGGGCTTAGCAGGTTTGGAGGGAACCTGGCTGCCCTAGGATTGCTGGCTTTTGTTTTTGTTACTCAGTTTGGAGCTCTGCTCAGACTGAGATGAGAGCTCCGAGGTTACGCCTTAGGGTGGTGATTGGGTGTGTGTGTTGTGAGCACTGTGTGTACAGCCAGCCACAGCCCCCTCTGCCCTCCCAAAGCCACTTACAGAGGCTAGTCTTGGTTATACTTTTGCAGGTACCCTGCATGCTTACAGCAGCTGCTCCTACCCCTGTTGTTGCTCACAAGCCTCAGAGTCAAAACTTCATGACCAGCCTAGGTCAGAAGGGGGAGGAGAGGTAAAGGGGGGTTCTGAGCAGGCCCAAAGAAGTGTAAAGAGTCCCTGAATGTTGAGGGAGTCCACATTTGGGGAGTGGGTGTAAAGTTCAGCATACCCTTGGGAGTGCTTTATTACGAGGGTTGTATGCCATCAACATGGGTGCTGCTCCTTCAGATTAGAAGGTGAGAAAGAAGGGGAGGGAAGTCCTTCCAGGTATGGTCTGGCTGAGGGGCAGTATCCCAGATGCCTGCACTGCTCCCTCACAGGGGAGATGGAGCCATCGCAGTGTGTGGAGGAACTGGAGGATGACGTGTTCCAACCAGAGGATGGGGAGCTGGGGACTGGGAATGTGCTCTCTGCTGACCTGTTTGCCCAGAGCCAGCTGGACTGTCCCCTTAGCCGGCTTCAGCTCTTCCCTCTGACCCATTGCTGTGGCCCTGGGCTTCGAACAACCAGCCAGGAAGACAAAGCCACCCAGACCCTCAGCCCAGCCTCCCCAAGCCAGGGTGTCATGCTGCCTTGTGGGGTGACTGAAGAACCTCAGAGACTCTTTTATGGTGAGTGCTTTTAGCCTCAAGACTCTTCTCACAGAGATTGGGGGAAAGGAGGGGACTTTCCCTCCCTAAACCTGCCCTTTGCTATTTCCTCCCCCAAACTGAGGAGCAGGGCCGCTGGTTCCACCACTTTCAACCTCCTGCCTCTCTGCTTGTTATTGCTTCTTACCTGTGCTCCTCAGAACCCCCCAACGGGCAAATGGCCTTGCTCTTCTTTTAGCCCTTTTTATCTCTTTCTAGAGAGATCCTTGGGCTCACAGTATCTCCTTTTAATCCTATGTTGCTTGAGAGGTCCAGACTTTTATATCCTTGCTGTGATTTGTCTTCCATAAAGAGGCTCATGTTGCCCTAGAGAAGAACACGGGCGCTATGACTTGCTATTGACACAGAAGGGAAAAACCTAGCTTGTTCTGAGAGGGAAGGTTCCTAAGGCAGAAGGTGGCCCCACTTGTCACTTGGGACTTTCTGTACTTGGAAAGGGAACTGGAGAAAGAGGTTGGGCCTGTCTGGGCTCAGTGCCAGCAGAGGGGATGTTTCCAAGGGTAAATCAGACAAGACCCCTTCGTTTGTGGACTTAAGTGGTTTGTTTTATGAGAAATGTGCCCTCCTCTGGCGAAAGGGCAGGGTTAGACAGTGTGTTTTCTTCTTTTAGTACAATAGCTTCTGGAGGGAAGCTGGAGATTCAGAGGCTATCTTGCGGTATCTGACAGAGCAGATTGAGGAGATGCTGCAGTTATTCCCAGAGGGAACTGCCCCTTGGGGCCATTCTGGCAAAGCAGTTCTGGCTGGCGTCTGAGGAGATGGATTAGACCACAGGCGGGTCTGCTGGCGCCCCTAGCGGTGGCTCTAATGCTAGCACACGGGAAGTGCGGAGCTCTTGTCTGGCCTGGGCTGTCTCCAGAGAGGAACTTGGCAGTTCTGTGGGTCTTAGGAGTTTTCTCTCCTTTGTTTTTGTGCCGCTGCCCAGAGCTTCAGGAGCTGAGACCGGCCTTCCTCCAGTGCATTAAAAAAGCGCAGATTTTTCTTCTTTTTCTTTGCTTCTTGATTTGCTCAACCCAGAAACTCTGGAGAGCTGCCTCCAGGTCTTTTCCAGAGAAGGACTTCAACCTGCTACTCTATGAATAATCAACTGTGGTCGAATGTAGCTTGATAAATAAGGACAGAAGGTTGGCATATTCACCCACAACACATTACCCCCCTGCCCTTTGCCATGACACTGACAGTGAGTAGAGAACAGTGAGAAGGGAAGGCTGGGACCATTTCCTTCTGTCTTCCCAGCATCAACTTTCTGTGCTTGGGCAGCAGGCAAGGCAGGCTGTCCAACTTGGCAGAGAGTCCTGAAAAAAATAGGGCTGGTTCCTCTCCCTTCCCATACTTGGGTTTACCCTTCGGCCCCAAGTCTTGGCCAGGTGGGACAGGCATGGTTGTGGAGAATGCTGAGATGTGGGTCCTCTGTCTTTGCAGGCAATGTTGGCTACCGGCTTCCTCTCCCTGCCAGTTTCCCTGCAGGCTTGCCCATTGGGGAGCAGCCCCCTGAAGGGCAGTGGCAACATCGAGCAGAGGTACAGATTGCCCGAAAGCTTCAGTGCATTGCAGACCAGTTCCACCGGCTTCATGTGCAGCAAGTAGGCATGGGGGCTTGGGGGAGGAGTGGTTGTGTCTGCTGGGGCTGGGGGACCAGGGTCTGCCTCTCTCCTCTCTCTCCTCTTTTCAGCAACTGTATCTCTGCTAGTTCTCAAGGATATGGGCCCAAAAGTTTGGTCCTGGCTATTGCAGTGCCCATGAACTGGATGGACCCAACTGGATGAGCGTCTTGCCCTCAACTGTCCACTCTCAGCTTGCACGCCACAAGAGTGGTGTCAGGAGATGCTACAGTTGCTCCCTGCAAATGAGATGATTTTCTGCACCCTTGCTTGACAATCTGCCTCTTTTTGAGGTTGGGGGATTGTCCCTCACAGACCCAAGAGAAAGATTTTCAGGTGTTGCAGTTGACTCTGGACAGTTGGGGGGGGGGGTGCCTGCCTGAGGTACAGTGAGAACCCAGTAACCAGGGCAAAGGATGGGGCCTGAGTGGGAGAAAGTGGTAGAACCAGTTGAAACCTGACACTTTCCAGCTGGGGAGGCCACTCCTCACTGTCTGTCTGGGAACTGGGGCCTGGGACTATGGAGAGTATACCTCAGAGAGTCTCTTCAGACTGTCGGCCTGCCGGGTGCTTGGCCGGGTGCTTGGCCGGCAGCCTGGCACCAGCCCCGCCAGGGCGGAGCATTGCATGTCAGTTGAGCATGTGGCAGGGTCCATCAACAAAGGAGGCGGCTGGCAGACTCGTGCTGGAGGAGCCCTCTGGGCCACTGACTGGAGGCTGCCGCGCTCCATCCAGCAGTCTCTGTCTGTCTGGGTTGGGCCCCTGGGCACTTAACCCTTCCTCTCTAGGCTGGCTTTCTGGATGGCTGCCAGGACAGGGAGAGGAGCCTGAGGCTGGATCTGTGCTAGAGCAACCACAACTGAAGCCAAAGGCATGCCACCTGGAAGGGAACACGTTCCCTACCTCTGGAACTGTGTCCCTGGCCCAACCTGTGTGTGTGCAAGTGTGTGTGTGTCTATCTGTCTGCCTGTCAGTCAGGAAATCAGAATAAATAACTCAGCCATGATTGGGCAGTCCCTGAGGTTAGATGGGTAACTTCAGGTGACTGGAGGAGAGTTATTGGTTCTGTTAGGTTTGGCTTAAGGGCCAAACCATTGCCAGTGCCAAGGGAAGAGGAATTGACCTTGGGTTTCCTGAGAACAGTCTATCAGGCTAGATGTGATTAGTGCTGCCTGCCAAGGGGTTCTCAGGGAAATTTGAGGCTGGACTTGGACTTGACTTTTCTAGTCTCTTAATGGTCAGAAGGGGAGGGTACCCCTATGCTTAGATAATAGGCCCAAGGCTCAGTCTCTATTCCCTCCTTTGATTGTTTGGTGGAAACCTGGCACAGTGTTTCCCCTTCAGTCCGTGTGTGGACTCACTCAAGATTCATGTTTTCAGTCTCTTGGCCTCCCTCCTGCCCATTCACTCTGCTGTGCTTGTACAGGCCAAAGGCCCAGCCTAGCCCACAGTTTCCAGTCCCGGTGCTGGAGAGGATGGGAGGATACAGTGGCTGTGGGTCTCCTGGACTCACCTAGAAGACTCTGGATAGCAGCTTGCTTCATTTACAATAATCTGATCTCTTTCACCAGGCTTAGGAATCGGCCAGGAGGCCCAGCTGTGTCCTGGGACAATGGCACAATTCTGGGGCCCACCTCCTGATTCAGTCCTGAACAGGAGGAGGTCTTTATCCCAAGGTCTGGCCCTGCTTTTTGCTGGTTGCATCATTTCTCCCAGTTCTCCCTGTGTTACCTCTTTGAGGGCACAGGTCAGTTCCTGACAGGGTACTGCTGTCTCAGCCAGAGCCACCCCACCTGTGGAGAGGGAAAACTGGAGGAGAGTTGTGTGAGAGTCGCCGCTGCCTTGCACCTCCCTCCATACTGGCACCAAAGTTCCGTGTGCCCCTCCCCTCCTACCAAATACCTATTTCTGCTACCTATCTTGCAATGGCAGGAGGCTGGCCAGTAAGACCTTTCTTGTCAAAAAGCTGCTTTCCCCCAATTTTCCAATACAAAGAGCCGGGCTTTTTGTCTTTTCCTTGGAGACTCCTCCCCAGAATCCTCTTGTTCTTAATCCCCTCCTCGCTGACCCTTCTCACGGACCTTCACTAGGAACTCCTCCGGTGGGAAGGTCTAGGCTGATAGCTTCAGACAGGTGGAGCACCAGCCCTCCGGGACCTTTTAGCAGCTGGTTTTAAGAAGTGAGTCATTTTCTGAACTTGATTCTTATATAAACTATGGTCTAGTGTTTCATATCTAGAAAATACTGTTTTCTTACTCCAGTCTTATCCTTTATTTTTCTTTCCCTATTCCCTTCCCTCATTTTTGTAGGCAGAGAAACTGAGGTACGGGCAAGGAAGTTGTTTAGGATTAAGACTCCAGGATTCAGGTACAGGTTTGAATCTCAGCTCTGCCACCTGCTAACCACTGGGAAGTCACTGGACCTTGCTCAGCCTGTTTCCTTTTCTGCAAATGAGAGCTAATACTGCAGAATTTTATTGTGATGGATAAGTGAGAAAATGCCTATGAACATTAGGGACACATAGTAGATGTTCTTCAATGCCCGTTTCCTTCTGTGTGTTTATAATCCTGATCATACCGCACATTTGCTCTTGTTCACAGTTCATTTCCCGCTCCACCTGTCAGGCTGATCCCAGACAGAGCTGCCTCCCCAAACTTCCATCCACCTGCCCTGTCCAGATAAATCAGCATACAGGCTCTGTTCCTTTGTACACCTTGGCCTTACCCGTTTCTCCTCAGAGTGAGAGTCATTCCCCACTATTGTGGGTTGAATTTAGAGAGCTGAGAGGGGCAAACAGCAAGGAGCTTGCTTGAGTAAGCCCGACCACCTCCTTTCCCACAGATCTGGGACAGTGTCCTGGGGCCAGACAGTAACCAGTGGTCCATAGTCCTATAGGGAGTGTGAGCACCCTTATTTTGGCCCTGATTACTGACCTCAACTGTTCTTTTCTCTGTACCAAAGGAGAGATTTGGCTCTCCTTTGGAAGTATGGAACAGAGGGAGGGGGTGTGATGATGGGATAGGATGGCATTGTGGCAAACTGTGCATGTCAACATGACCCAAGATGCTACAGCTTCCAGGTTCCCCTGGGTGTCAGTTTATGTGGCCATGTGCTCTTTCAGCATATTTCCTGAGAGGCACTGCTAGGTGGAGGACTAGCCTGGTTACCTTGGTGATCAGTTCAGGGGGGCTCTTCCAAATCCACAGGCATAAACTGGAGGCAGAAGATCAAAGAACTGACTGTCAGCTCTTTGGGTCTCCAAAGTAGCAAGAGAGTCAGAGGCAGAGTAAGTGGAGGTAAAAGCCTAGCTGAGCCTTACCACACATCCCACTTTGGCTGGATTAGGAGTGAAGGTTCCCCTGTTTGCTCCTCTGTAAATGACAGACTGCAGCAGGAACCCTGCTGGTGACTGCAAAGTACTTTGACTTGTGCTCTGTGAGGATTGTACCATGGTGGGTCCATGTCCATCCAGCAAGTCCACTTCCTAACTAAGCTCACAGGTTGCCCTGGCCAGAAGGTCTGTGCCCCATTTCTTTTTTTCTTTTTTGAGACAGAGCCTCAAGCTGTCACCCTGGATAGAGTGGTGGCATCACAGCTCACAGCAACCTCCAATTCCTGGGCTCAAGCAAGTCTCTTGCCTCTGCCTCCCAAGTAGCTGGAACTACAGGCGCCCACCACAATGCCCAGTCGTTTTTTGGTTGCAGCCGTCATTGTTGTTTGGCAGGCCCGGCTGGATTCGAACCTGCCAGCTCAGGTGTACGTGGCTGGCGCCTTAGCCTGTTGAGCCACAGGCCCCGAGCCGTGTGCCCCATTTCTTTGCTTTCTCTGTGCCCTGGTCTCCTTTGGTGTGGGTCTAGAGAGGGATAGGAATTGATGTCCCTTCCCCTTGGGAAGGTCTCCTGTCCTAGTGGCTCATTATGACATGTGTGGGGCTATTTCTGGACAATGGTAAGAAACCAAGAATCCTCAAAAAGCAAAAAAAGTAGCTACGATAGACCAGTGAGTGAGTATTGGAATTCTTCATGTTATAAATGACTTTTTCATTTGGACCAGCCCATCTCCATTCAGAAAAACTGGGTTTAGAAATTCCCTAGATAGTATTTAGACTTTTGGAAAATGAAACCTGAGAAAACTTTCAGCCACTCAGTTGAAACCATCTTTAGTTGTAACATCACAGAACGGATCTTGGACTTGTAGGCAGGTCTGGGTTAAAATCCCAGCTCTGCTACTTACAAGTTCTGTGTCCATGCACGAATCATTTAACCTTACCAAGCATTGCTTTCCAATATTTACCTTTACAAGTTGATGTGAATGGCCTTTGGGAATTATAATACAAATAACTATTAAGGTAGGGACAGTTGAATACTTTTGGAAAAGTGTTAAAAGATGACTTTAGGGTTTCACTTGGACTTGACTTTGTAGTTCTTAGGGAGCTCTTTTGGAAGCTGTACTGAAGTTGGTGTTCACATGGTTTCTGAACTAACAGCCTGGATCCTCTGTGAAGAGAGCCTCTGATTGTTTCCTGAAAACTTCAGGGTGCTCTCCTTGTCGGTGAGTGATTTTTTTGGAGCTTGGATCCTGGCTAATGCGGTTGCTCAGGCCTAAATGGTGCTGCCCGGGGCAAGTCAATAAAGTGAGAAAGGTCCCTAGGGAGCTAGCCTCTGTCCCAGGAGTGGGAGGTTCACCTAGGACAGGCCAGGGGAAGAGTGAGGCTGGGGGAGGGGCTGTGGAGAGCCAGTATGCGTGAGAGCCAGTGCTGGGGCTTGGGGGCCCTGTGTTTGCTCTGTGGCTGGCTCTGTTTATATCGCTGGCTATATTTAGCTTCTGAGTCATCAGCGTGGCAGACTAGAGGCCGAGTTCCCCACACACTCTGCACCTGACTACTCTCTCTTCCAGAAGAAGAGCCTTGCAGTTCCAGACAGTTCATTCCCTCCCAACCAAGGCAGGCCATGGGGATAGGAGTTGGCTTTTGTTTTCTTTTTTGGAGGGTGGGTGATGGAGGAGGGCATTGGGGGAAGCACAAAGAAAGAAGAAAAGAAAAAAATCTGGTTTACCTTTTGATACGTGTCCGGCAGCCAAGAGGGCATATTCCATGTGTAGGACATGAACAGTCTGTGCGTAGAGGGGAGGTTTTCATCCTTCACCTTCCCCAGTTTGCCTCCTCCTGTCCAGGAAACTGGTCCAGGATGGGACAAGAACAGCCGGCTGCAAGGACCCCAGGTTGAGAGTCAGAGGCTTTGGGTTCCTTCTGCATAACCTACCTCAGGTCTGCTCTTCCTCATGTTCCGTGCCCCACCATCTTTAACTAGGGCACACACCACTGTGTTCTTCCGAGCTCTCAAGAACTTGCCCAAAGGTTTGCTAGAACTGCTTTCAGATAGAGGGAAACTGAAACACAGAATGATCCCTGGGGAAACTGGGTAAGTTCTCAATAGCTCCGACCGCAGACGCAGGCGGTACAGAGCAAGGGGCTAAGGGCAAGGTGGTGCAGCACTCCACCCTCACTCCACAGCCCCCGGTGGTTGGAGCCAGTGTCCTCCAGTTGCGTTGGGGGAAGCCAGATGTCTTCCACTGAGAACTGGCTGGCTCCAGGCTCCCCTTTCTTCCTTGAAGAAGTGATTGGTGTTGGGTGACGCCTGTGGCTCAAAGGAGTAGGGCGCTGGCCCCATATGCCGGAGGTGGCGGATTCAAACCCAGCCCTGGCCAAAAAAAAAAAAATACAAGTGATTGGTGTTGCCTTGGTGGCACCAGTGTCCTGTTAGCACTACTGGCCGGTCTGAGGAAGCTCTTGGCTAGGGTATTTTTTTGTTTTCCTTTTCCTTTTCGCCATGTTGCTGATTACTTGGATATCTGGGTCAGAAGCAATGTGAGGCAGTGAACACACCAGGCCCAAGGGGTTGCCCCCTGGGTTTCAGGATCTACAGCTCAGCGTGGCAGCCTGGGATCCTGAGCCCAATTGCCTCTGGTGGCTGCAGCCAATCTCAGTGTAGAACGTCAGGGATGTCCCTTGGACTTTGAGTCTGCTGGGAGGATGGTGTTCCAGGACAGCCCCAGTGTGCAGAGCACATCAAAGCGGGTCCTGGTTTTCCTGCCTCACCAGGAAGAGTAAGCCTGCTCAGCGTTGCTACCAGGCCCAGTGTTACTCATTTTTTTTGCAGTTTTTGGCCAGGGCTGGGTTTGAACCCACCACCTCTGGTATATGGGGCCGGTGCCCTACTTCTTGAGCCACAGGCACTGCCCAACATGCCCCCCCCCCTTTTTTGCAGTTTTTGGCTGGGGCTGGGTTTGAACCCACCATCTCCGGCATATGGGGCCGGCGCCCTACTCCTTTGAGTCATAGGCGCTGCCGAACATACTCATTTTTAATCATTATACTTGTACTTTTAGACCCCATTGTCCCATTTTATAGGACACTGAGGTTCAGCAAGGTAATATGCCCAGATCACCCTGCAGTCGGCTGAGCTGAGAGTCAGACAGATTTGATCCATTATGAAACCATGGTCTTCTCACAACCTCATACCTGCTGCTCAGCAAACACATTCCAGAAAGCAAGTACAATGGATGGAGCTCTCGTATTGCCCCTCCTGGTTCTGCCTCATGTGATACTTTGTTCTGTGTTCTTGCTTTTCTCTCCATTATATTGTAAAATAATTGAGCACAAGGTTTATATGTGAATCTTTGTATTCCTCATAACTCTTAGCTTAGTTGGGTGCTTGCTAAAACTTTGCTGAGTTCAACAGAAACATTTTCCCTACTTCTTTCAAGTGGAATTTTCCGTAAGTCTCTCTTATCTTTGTGTTCCTGTTCGCAACTGAGAGGCTCTTGCATTCAGCCTTGGCCTGGGTGGGTTTAGAATGTGGCAGGAGAAAGGGGAGAGGTAGGAAAGCTTCAGGTTGCAGAGTGTGTATCACCCTGGAGAGGTGAATATATATTCGTACAATTATGCATTTTAAAGCAATTAAGCATGGCTTCAGAACAAGGTCTGAAGTTACAATTTTAGGCCAGTTTCAGCTTTATTTCTGTTTGATGTTCAGTTAGCTCTGCCTCTGAAAGGTTTATTTTTTCTGGTCCACATCATCCTTACTAAATAGTTAATGATCTGGAAACAATGTCTTTAAACATACTTGGGGAACAGTTCAGTGGAGATTCGCTTTGAAAAGGTAATACTGTTTTCATAATGGGAATAAGCAGACTGTAGTATTTTAGTGAAAGGACATACCTTTGGAGTCAGAAGTCAGGGGTTGACACCCCCTCCCAGCCGACTTACTACGAATGATTTTCCTGAGCTTTGTTTGCCTGTCCATGACACAGGAGTGATAATACCTGACCTCCTATGTCCTGGATCCTTGTGAAGATCACATGAGAAGACAGGGAAGCACCCTGCTCTAAGTCTGAGAAATTAGAAATTGCTGTCTGTTTGGTGGATTTGCATTTTGTGTGTTTGGTTCTTTTAAAGCCGTGCTCTTCTTGGCTTTGCTTCTTCCTCTGGTTTTTTGGGGGGTGAATTAGCTCTTGCCAGAGCATCTGGAACACTGGTGGCACATGGAGCCCCCAGAGGGTGTGAATTGGATCTGAAGAGGGGAGAGGCAGAGAGAGATTCTTATCCAGCAAGGGCGGGGAATGAGCTTTGTGCTTAGGGCAGAGGCCGTGTGGGATGAAACAGAGTTTGATTTATGTAATCCAACCTTGTCAGACACCACAGCCAGCTTTTTAAAAAAAGTAGACGAAGAAGAAAGACTTTTTTTTTTTTTAAAATAGCTGGGCCATTCCTTAGGCAAGAGGCTGATACTATCACATAAAGTCCATCTTTCGTTTTGACCAGACATCAGTAGTTCCTGGCCTCAGACAGTGGGTTATCTTGAGGGACTAGCTCTTCTGTAGTCAGTTCACCTTGCACTTGGCTGAGAGCCCATGATGTGCCTCCTTGATCCCCATCACACAGGATGAGCCACGGTGCTTTCAGGCAGAGTATCTGCGCACAGTGGGGATTTAAACACTTGCCAACGGACCGCCTTCATCCCCAGACTATAGCAAGAAATCTCTCTTCTTTGGATGAGCCAAAGAAGACCCACAGGTCCGATGCCTGCTGTGCCCCCTTAACTTTAATCTGCCACCTTAGCCTAGCTCCTTCCTGCCAAGCATTCACCTCTATTCTTTCCCTCCTTCCGTGCCTTCATTTTACCCACTAGGCTCTGAGAATTTGCGGGCTCTAGGGTAAGTTTTCTATCCTCTGTACTCCAACCTGACACCCTGGGGTACCCGTTCTATATATTTTGGGGAACTCCATTACGTGGGAGGCGATCCAGCCAAATCTAGGAGAGTTGGGGCTTGCCCTGGTGGTCTGCCCTCACTGACTACAGGTTGGGAGTCAGGTGCCTAAGGGTCAGAGGCCAAGCCCACGCTTTCCTGGTCGCGCCTTCCTTCTCCCTTTCTCCTCCACGTCCTCTTTTGGAAGGACCCAAGTTGTCTGGCGTTCTGGTGTCTTTGTGTACTTCATCCTGTCTGGTGAATGCTAATTTCCTTCCTCCTTGCTGTTTCTGCCACTGGCCCCTCTTCAAGTCCTTTTTCTTTCCTTCCTAGTCAGGCCCTTTTGTTTAACTTTCAGAAAATATTTTATTTATTGTTGTACCTCGTAATCAGGGTATTCTTTGATTCTCTTGGGATGAGGCAACTTGGTTTCCTTTTGGAAAAGGGCCTTCTGGGGGCCTGCTCTGTGGCAGGAGAAGGCTGAGCGGAGTGTGTGTGGCACCTGCTTGTGTCTAGAGAGGGTTTGTGAGCCTACGGATGGGTTCCCAGGCCCTACAGGATTTGGTTGTTGGAGCTCAGAGTTGTAGTCCTAAAGGCAATCATGGATCACAAGCTCTTCAGGGTTGGAAAATACTTCAGTGGTTTCCAAAAACCTGTCTGTGGCCTGGGTGCCTCAGAGCCACCTGGGCAGGATTTAAGTCTGGTGTGGCCACTGGGGTAAGGCATATAACTTTATGGGAAGAGATTGAAAGGGATTAAAGAAAACACCAATCATGAAGCATTTTCTTCTAGGCTACAGAATTATAAGTGGTTTCTCTCCTCCTCTGTAATTTCTTGTATATTCCAAGCTTTCTACAATTTAACATGTATTGTCTTTATAATTAAAATATGTAGTAAATGATTTCTGATTTTTGAAATGTCACCCCCAAGGAACTTTTTCAATATGCAAACTCCTGGGACCTTTCCCTGGAGATTCTGACTCAGTTGGTCTTGGTGGGGCCTAGAGACTGTTTACAACAATTCCTCAGCTGGTATAGTGACACAATTGGGTTTGAAAACCACTGATCTAATTTAATATCCGTGTGTTCTTTATGAGTCAAGTGAGAACTTACAAATAGGTTGGTGGGAAATCCCAGCTTAAAGCCAGGTCCTCTTCTCCTTGGTATGAGGATCTGTCCACCACCCATAATGCCTTCCTGAGGGCTGGCCTGTGTGTGCTGCCTCCTTCATCAAGGCCTGCCTGCATCCCCCACTGAGACCTCAGCCTTCCCTCTGACAGCACTCTCCCGGGCCCCCCAGTGTCCTCAAATGATGGAGGTGAGGGTTCTATCTTGCCATATTCCTAGAGACCTGAGGATCCAGGAAGTTAACCTGGCAGTATGTGGCTTTCATTAGTGGAATTTGGGGAAAACTGAGGCATACAGAGATGAGACTGACCCAGGCCCCAAATCATAGCATTGTGATTTCCCTTCCTTGGCCAATGAGCTATTTTGAGATGGTTTAGTAAGAAGAAGATTGAAGGTCCACTTTGGTATAAGAAAGGCACGTAGAAGCACTCAGAGCATAGTGATCGTGTGAAGGGATGCTGCTCTGGGGCCAGATTGCCTGTGTTCATTCTGGTCCCTGCCATTTACTAACTATGTGATAGCTGTTATCTGAAATAACTTTTTCCATTATCTCATTTCAATGAGCCTGATAATATATACCTGCATACATAGGGCAGTTGAGAGGACCAAAGGAGTTTAATATATATACAGCAACGCATCCCATCCAATAACATCCCTCAAAGTCACCTGGGAATCTTCTGATTCAGTCAGTGGATTTGCATTTCTAGGAAGCTTTTTTTTTTGAGACAGAGCCTCAAGTTGTCACCCTGGATAGAGTGCTTTGGCATCACAGCTTACAGCAACCTTCAGTTCCTGGGCTCAAGCGAGTCTCTTGCCTCCGCCTCCCAAGTAGCTGGGACAACGCCCGGCCATTTTTTGGTTGCAGCCATCATGGTTGTTTGGCGGGCCCAGGCTGGATTTGAACCCGCGAGCTCAGGTGTACGTGGCTGGTGCCTTAGCCCGTTGAGCCATAGGCACCAAGCCTCTAGGAAGCTTTTTAAAGACATGGAGGCTGCTGGCCCACGGACCACACCTAGAGAGGCAAGGTTATAGAGCACACAGAACAGAGCCTGGCACACACACTCCATGTTACTGTTATGATCATAGTTATTATTGCTACTTGGCCTTTTCAAACAAGCACCTTAAGGGATTTGGAATTCTAGCAGGCCTCTCCGGGGATCAGTCTTTTCCTGGATTGTCCTTCTGTTCCGCCACATGACCTTTGCACCTGTCCTGGGCAGCAGCTGGGTAGGAGAGGAAAGGGGGGTTCCTCTGCCCAGCTGTTGCAGACCTAAGTCTTCAGGTTTGCAGCTGAGTCCATTTTCACGTGGCTTTACTCTAACCAGATTTTGTTAAGCCGTGTGTGTTTCCTCTTTTTACTCATCTTTGTTTACAAAACATGAGGAAGCCATCAGTCTCCCGCCTCTGTCTGCCAGGCCTCTTCTGTGGCATGCCCGATTTCCCTTCCCCTTCTAAAGCAGGAGCTGCCTCCAGCGTGCTGGGTTATTTTCCAGTCCCTCTTCCATAGGGGAAAGAGGAATGCTCTTGCTGTGGATGTGGGACATTCTATGTGCACCCAGTTGTCAGGCCATCCCTCAGTGGACACCTCTCTTGTCTTGGTGGCTGAACGCAGGGGAACCCAGCAACCTGTGTGATTCCCTGGGGACCGGTCAGGGAGGCCGAGCTGGGTGTAAGTTGGAAGCTCTAGGAGTCCAGGAAACTTGGACTCACTTTCCAGTTGGGCCGCTGACTTCCTCTGTCCTCTTCCCATCTGGCTAGGAGTGGAGGCCTGGTGGGGGCTGGTGCTGTGGTGAAAGACAGTTTAAGAGAGGGCTCCAGCTCCTCCAGACACCTTACATAAACTCGCTTGCTGCCGGGGCCACTGAAGTAATCCAAGTCCAGCCTGTGCTGGCCCATCTCTGCACACTAGGTTTTTATTCCCCTGTCCACTGAGAAGCCTGTGGAGAGGCCCCAGCCCAGTCCTTCTGCCCTGGCAGACAAAGAGAGAACAAAGACTGCCTCTTCCAGCACCCCGTGGGCTCCCCCCAGCCCCGGCTCTGCCGGCCCCTGGGAAATGGTACCTGTGTGGGCAGGGAACCAGCCACCAGCCTGGCAGCCACTGAGCCCTGAACTTTGTCCCTAGCTCCCCAGCCTGACAGTAGGACCTGGGATAACCTCCAGAGCGTAGTGTGTATTCTTTGTTTTTGTTTTATTTTCAAGTATGTTCTTGCTTAACGTTTAATTGGCTCCAGTTCGTAGGAAAGCGCTCCAAGAGGGATTATTTATGGCTTACTGTCAAGAGCAGCTATAAAAAGGGCAGCACTGAGCTGGAGATGCTGGGAATGGAGAGCAGGCAGGCACACGTGTGTGCGTGTGTGTGCATGTGTGCACGCGCGTGTGTGTCTGTATGTGCGTGCTCGCACTGGATGAAATCAGATTTTTGCTGCCTCAGCAGTGTGGTTTAAATTGAAGATTAACCCTTTGACCTTCACAGTGTCAAATCACTTGCAGATGGAGGCCCCCCCTTTCCCCTTGTTCTCTGTGTTACTTTGCAGTGGGGGGAGGAAGGGGGGCACGTCTTCTCTTTCTCTCTGAAGCAAGTTTGTTGTTCATGCAGCTGAGGTTGGAGGGGCTCGGGAGCCAATCTGATTAAAAGCAGCACTTGGCTAAACTCTGGAAAATCCTGCAAGCAGGGGAAAAAGTTTAATCCTCTTGTGCATAGTGCATACAGAGCCTGGTCTTTTCTTTTTAATGTTAAAACTGCAATTGTTTTTGGAGAACTCAACTGTCTCCTCCACAGGCCACTTCTCTTTTGCCTCCCCCTTTCTCTCCCCAGTTTGCTGGACTGATGGGATTAAAGAGCCCCGAGACGTGGAGATCAGAACTTTTACTGGAAATGATAAGGAGTCCTCAAGGCTGTGTTTAGGAGTTATTTATTTATCTTTTCCTTCCAGCACCAGCAGAACCGAAATCGCGTGTGGTGGCAGGTCCTCTTTTTCCTACACAACCTGGCTTTGAATGGAGAAGAGAACAGGAATGGGGCAGGTCCCAGGTGAGGCTGCGCTGCCCTCTTCGCATGGGACACCAGGAACGCCATCTAGAGCAGGAAGGAACATTGGGCAGGACTGACACTGTGTCTTATGGAGTTGTTTTCTGTTGTATTTTAAAAATTTCTTTTTGTGTGTATATATGACATACCCAAGTGGGACTTCCTTTCTCTGTTCGGGGCCTTTGTCAAACACTGTTGAAGGAGAGGCTGATGATGTGTCTGTGACGGCGGGAACTCCCAAGGCCTCTGTCAAGTAGATTCTTCAGTCTCCAGCTGTCGAAGATGACCAGTTAGCTGTACTCTCCAGGGAGTGGACTCTAGTTTTCCCACAGGAACTCAGTTGAAAAATAGACTGGATTGATCGTCTAGTTACGCCAAACCTGTCAGCCTCCCACTGTGGATGGAGCCACGATCCTGATGGTCACATTGCATTAAGCCAGGGGGACCTTGGTCACAGCCTTTCCAGCTAAGGATGGCAGCTTTACCAGACTGACCAGCCAGCTCCTTGTCTAGCTGGGTTCTCACTTGGCCCAGCCAGTCCTGTTCCAAGGGCTCAGGGATTCCTGCCCAGCCCCTGTCACCTCCAGCAGACCTCAGGGAGGGTTGGATTTCTCCAAGGACCCCTCAAATATGCCGCAAAATGAACCAAACTTCTGGATAGGCCTCACATCTGACTTAGAGGCCCCAAGATTGGTTCATGGTGTAGAACAACCACGGCCTCTGGCTGCCCGGGACTGGCTAGGTGTCAACCGTGAGTGAGCCGAATAGCCGGTCAATGGGCCAGCAGCTTGTGCCTTTGTCAGCTCTTTCAAAAGACGCAACCAACAGCCTGCATTCCACCCTCAGCATCAGCACTGTGGGACGTAAAGGGGCAGGTTTGCTATGGGGCCCGGGAGATGGGTGGCCTCCCCACCAGTAAGTGGCAGCCCCAGGGGACCCTAGCCAGACCCCTCGGTTTCCTTGGAAACAACATACCTCCTCCCCCACACCCCCTTCCTTTTTGACACCTAGTGGGATACAGGAAGAAGCCAGGACAGTGGCTTTGCCAGCTGACTTTTGCCAGCTAAAAGTGACTTTTAGAGTAAAAGATAATGATTAGAGTATGGAACCGTGAAAACTGGGTGCATATTTCCTGTCTTCCTTCAGCTTCCCGCTGGGCCAGAAGGGCATGCTCTGGAACCCAGCAGGGTCACAGCTGCCTCTGAACTTGCTGCCTTCTCTCCCTGCTGTGGCTCTCATGGACAGAACTTAAAGCAGCCAGTATGGCAGCTCTGACAGCAGACACAAGGAATCTGTTAACCAGACACCTAGAAATTGACTTATAACTCTTGCATATGTGAGAAACATCAACATTGGTGCTAAAGGTGAAGCAAGGCCCCCCCAAAAGGTGGCTTCTCTGGGCAGAGAAGACTGTGTGGCTACCCAAGGACATTGAAAAAGTCCAGAGTGGACTCTCATCTGAATATGCCCAAGCTCATCCAGTTCTGCAGAGAGGAGGGCTTCAGTGCTATTCTGGATATGCTGTTGGACAGGTTGTTCACTGCACAAGGGCATCTGCAGAGGGAGATGATGGCCCTTGCTCTGCTCGCTAAGTTGTGTGCCCTGATGTGGGGTTGTTTCTGCCCAGAGGAAGAAGGGTGCCTTTCCTAATTTGCACAAAGGTGCTCTATGGGCTTACAGCAGCTCTGAGGAGAAGGACCTTACACTATGTGCATAAGCCTTTGTTTTGTTCTGCTCAGATGTTCTGGAGATATTACCTCTTCTTAGTCAGAGTTCTATTCTCAGGGTGTGTACCATGGTCTGTCTGCTAAGAAAATGGGTTCCTGCTTACAAGGAGAAGGAGCATGTCCCTACCAGGCAAGAAGTCTGGCTCCGGGATACACTGACTGTTGTGAAATCCAGCCTTCCCTGTGTGTCTCCGTGCCATTTTATGATGTGTATAGGACATATGCTGTTTTCTCCTGTCCTGAATCGAGGTAACAAGCAGGCTGCTGGTGTATGTTTTAGTGGCATACCCCCCCCCCAATCCAGGTTTGTTTATACCGGCCACTTTTAACCCCTCATGGTAGACTTTCCACCTAAGCTGAGTGACAGAGTAAATGGTCTAGACCTTGGCAAAGCTATCAGCCTCAGAGGCCCATCCTTGACCCATCCTTGCCAAGTCCAGGCTGGACGTGGCTGTCTTGAGAATTAAGTCCAGAGTGTGACAAGCCCATGTGAACATCAAGCCCAGGGCTAGGTGGGAGGTGGTCTGACTGCTCTGTTTCCATTTTTGCAAAGCTAGGAACTCACTATTTGGGATTAAGGTCTCTATATTCCTCTTTTTTCCCCTCAAAATACCTAGGAGGTAACAGGCACAGTAACCCTAAGAAGGACAGAAGTTCCTCTGGCCTGGTTGTCTTTAATTGGCTAGTGATCCAGACTGGCCCTTTCCTTTCTGCCTGGTGAGTTGGCCTAAGCATTCCTGGAGTCCAGCCTCAGGAGATCTGCCCCTCCCCCTGTGCTGCTCAGACCCCATCCCCCACCCCCAGGAGCCTGCCTGTCTCTAGTGAGGGGTGGACAATCAGATTTAGAGGAGGGAGAGTCTGACCTGTGTCCTGACCTGTAACCAGCTGAAGATGCTGAGAGTTTTGTGGCTTACTGAGGGCGGGGGTTAGGAGAGAGACTGGAAACCTCCCCCCTCCCCCTCGAAATGCCCCAGAGGAAGGGAAGCCTGATATTCAGGGTGAAAACAGCCTTTCTAATTCAGAACTTTAGAGTAGGGGTTTCTAGAAGTTAGTAGACAGATCTGGGGAGGGAACTCCCCCAGCCAGATGTCAGACTCCCTTAGTGAGGTTGGAAGACTCCGCCTGGCCCCTCCGCCTTGGCCTGTTTCAAAGTCTGGACCACTGAAGAGCTGCCCCTGGGACCTTCTCTTGCTCAATCTGAGGCAGAAAAAGATCAGCTCCCAGGAGAGTGGGTCTGTATCCAAAACTACATGGCAGACTTGTCTCGAGGGCCAGAGGGGCCCAGCTGACCTGTCTCAGTGGCAGGGGTGCCCTTGTCCCATCCACAGGCAGTTCCCCCTTCACTTGGCGGGTAGGAGGGGGGATAGTGTTTTGGGACAGGCCACCCTCAGCCTGAACTCTTCAGGGAAGGGTTCTGTGGAGCCACTGTGACTGTCATGGTCAGCAAGGAACACACTGCCCCAATGAGCACTAGTCTTCTGGGGGGACATGACGGAGGTGGGGTAGGGAGAGGGGAAAGTAGCGGAACGTCAGTGCCCATGACTGTGGATTCTCGAGTCAGTGCTAGCCCAGGTTGGAGGAAGTTGCAGGGTCCCTCCTTGTGGGGGTGAGGACCCTTAGAAGCAGGCTATCTGGCCAGATGCTCTCGCAGGAAGGGTTCGCCTACCACCCTTAGGCAGCTGTAGGGTTGGTGGGAACTTTGAGCTTCAAGGGAACAGCAGGTAAAGCTGAGCTCTTCACTGTGTGCCAGCTTCCCTACCTCCCACTGAGCTGAAGGTGCTCAGAGCCCCACATGGGCTCCTGGGGCTATACTGTCTCTGTGCAGGTGGCCTGCAGCTCTCCCTGCTCTAGGAGCATTGTCCAGCCTTCTCCCCTGTCCCTGGATCCACAGGGGCTGTCAGGGGGAGACCCAGTGAGAATGTAGCATTTCATTCATCCCCAGGTGAGCTGCCCTGGGGTCTGGGCACTCTGCCTCTGGGAGAGAGAGAGGAATGGGGACCCATTTTCTTGTAACTTGTACAGAGTCTTTGGCTTTATGTTTATGTTCTTCACATGCATATGTGTGTGTACATATCTTTCCCCCATCAGTTGGTACAATTTTTAATAAAACCATTTAAAGCAAAGCTGATCTTTTCTTTTTCAAGGTGTAGTGAAAAATGCAAGGAGATCAGTTAGGAAATTAGAGACTTGATTTGCAGCTCAGAGCCTGTAGCTCAGCAGCTAGGGTGCCAGCCACATGCACCGGAGGTGGCGGGTTTGAATCCAGCCCAGGCCTGCCAAACAACAATGATAACTACAACCAAAAAATAGCCGGGCATTGTGGTGGGCGCCTGTAGTCCCAGCTGCTTGGGAGACTGAGGCAAGAAAATGACTTAAGCCCAAGAATTTGAGGTTGCTATGAGCTATGACTGACACCATGGCACTCTACCCAGGGTGACAAAGTGAGACTATCTCTTGACTTGCTTCTTAGCTACCATCTTGAGTTATCCTAGAGGAGCTATTTTCAACTGGTATGTTATAGCTCTGGTGAGAGGATCTTAGATGTACTGTGAAAAATTTTAAAGATCCTAATTAAGTTATTTTTGAAAGAAATTCAAAGAACAGTAAGTATATTCTTTTTTTTTTACTTTTTGTTTTTAAATCAATATAATGGAAGCGTGCTGCAAAAGTTCAACTATAGGTTCCAGTATGCTTTGAGAAATAAAAAGTTCAAAAAACACTGCCCTGGAGGCCCTCAGCTTTTGTCATGACTTCTTTTCCCCTCTTGGAGTTATGAAGAGTGCTTCTGTTTTCTTTTTTTTGAGACAGAGCCTCAAGCTGTCACCCTGGATAGAGTGCTGTGGCATCACAGCTCACAGCAACCTCCAATTCCTGGGCTCAAGTGAGTCTCCTGCCTCCGCCTCCCAAGTAGCTGGGACCACAGGCGCCC
>CAUYON010163755.1:0-13170 GCA_963573935.1 Arctocebus calabarensis | reverse complement strand
GGGGGGGGCATTGATCTACTCTGGTTTTTCATGTTTCCAGAGCTTTTCTGCTGATTCCGCCCCATATTTATTTTGCACCATTTGGCTGGTTGAGTAGGTAAGGATAAGTTGAGTTGGGGGTTCTAGGAGTAGTGCTTGACCAGGCCTTCCTTTGCCTGTAAGCTGGGACTGGTGTTTGTACCTTTCCCCCTAGAGTTTTGTCAACCCATACTTTGCTACTGCCTGCACAACTGGGGGCCTTCTTGATGTGGTGGGGTTAAGTGGCTCTGTTTTATTTTCAGCTAGTCTCTGTATTACCCTAGAGAATCAGTTACTCTGTGTTGGATTCTGAGTTCAAATCAAAGAGTTGAAAAGTCTCTGGCGACTAGACAGCAGAAGTCTGCTGGCAGCTTTAGTATATCTCGCTCCAGGGTTCTGTGAGGTCAGGAGGGTCCCCCAGCCAGTAAATTAGCCTGGGAAGGTTGATGCCTCTTTCCCCGCCTTGCCCCTCTGTTACACCCAGTCTCTGGTAACCCTGCAGGGCTGTGGTCCAGTTCCCTCCAATGAGCAGATGCTCTACAGGTTTGCACCTGCCTAGGTCACACGGGGCTCTGTGGCTCCTTAGTCAGTCCACCAGTTATGTCGGTGTTGGCAGAGGGGAAGGTGAGCCCTGACAGCCTGGGTAGTTGATAGGAGCTGGGGTGATTCACTCACTTCCAGCCCTGTCCCTGATAGATATAAAGTAGATGAAAAAGCTGATAGAACAGAACAAGTTCACAGAATTTCTGCCCTGTGGAAGAGACGGTGGGCCACTAATAGTCCTGACTCAGTCTGTAAGCTTTAGCCCTTTGTCTCAGCTGTCATCCCCTGAGGGCCAGGTGTGGCTGAAATTTAGCAAAACTTTCTCAGGGCTGGGCTTGGTGCCTCAGGGGACTGCCTCTCCACTTGGCCAGCCACCTTTCGGCTTACTCTCCTCTCACCACTCCCGAGCCAGGAGAACAGCACAGACCAGTGGCAGCCCATGCCCTGTCCACACCCCTTGAGAAAGTGTCCAAGAATCGGGCTCCATGGGGGACAGACCTCCAGACCTCAGGGTGAGAGTGGAGGGGAGTGCTGGGGGTTCCAACTTGCAGGTAGAGAATATATAGTTTTATACAGCTTTATGCCTGGCAAGAGAGTGCCACGGCACCCTAGTACGGGAAGAAGGTCCAGTTTTTAGAGGGTCTCTCCTGTGGGGTAGAGTGGGAGGACTTCTGAACTCTGCTCGCTTGTTTGTATGAAGGTATGGCGAATCCTGCGAGCTATTTTTTTGGGGAAGGGGACTCCCGTCTGCTTGGTGATGTGCTCTGTACCTTTTATTTGTATCCTTGGGGTCGCAGGTCACTCCAGCAGGAGCGTTCCTTGACTTCGTCGCTTGGTTCAGCTCCAAACCGTTGGCTTTCTCACTAAGTTTCTGTTCCTTAATTCTCCTTCTGGATGAGAGCATCTGCAGAAAGCTGGCCACAGACTGCCATCTTGGCTCCTCCCCCCAAAAGTCTGGATACTTTCATAAGAAAAGGAAAGGAAATGAAAAGTAACATCTCTGTAAAAAAACATCCTGAAGAATCTGCAAAGAGATCAACAGAAAACAACTTCTGGAATGAACCAGCCATTTGCATCAAGGTTGCAGGAAACACACAATCAATTGATTACTCAGATATCAACAAATAACAACTGGGATTTGAAATTAACACACAGTACCATTTAAATGAGCACAGAAATGACGTTCTCAAATTCTTGAATAGTACCTGGTAAAATATTTACAAAAACATGTGAGGAAAACTGCAAAACTCTGCTGAAAAAACTCAAAACAATCTATGTCCATGGGGAGATACCCATGTGGGTGGATAGGGGGACTCTACATTGACAAGAGGTCACTTTTTCCTAATTAGATCTAGAGACTCAGAGCATTCCTGAGAAGTCATATTGCAGACATGAGCACATTGATTTTTAAAGTTATACAAACAGTAAAATGAATTAGAGAAGACAATATTGAAGGAGAAAAATGACAAAGGACTGATTGCACCCATTTCAGATTTGCAATGTGACAGGGAAGGACCTGTGACATAATAGACCATTGGATAAATGGAACAGAGAGCCCAGAAATAAACCCACACAGATAGAATCAACTGACCTTTGGCAATGGCATGAAGGTTACCCAATGAAGGAAAGGTCAACTTTTCAACAAATGATGCTGGATCATGTGATCTTGATTCCCATTCAAGAAATGCATTTAGAGTCAGATTTACACTTTTCCTATAACTAATACGTCAAAGTGAATCATAGATCTGGCTGGGTGTGGTGGCTCATGCATGTAGTCCTAGCCCTCTGGGAGGCCAAAGTGAGTGTGTTGCTTGAGCTCAAGAGTCTGAGAACAGCCAGAGAAAGACTGAGACCCTGTATAATAAAAAAAAAAAAGAAAAAGAAAAAAAAATAGTTGGGTGTGGTGGTGTACTCCTGTAGTCCCAGCTCCTCAAGAGACTCAGTCAAGAGAATTGCTCAAGCGCAAAATACTAAAGTGATGTTACTGTGAGCTATGATGCCAGAAGAGCCTACCCAGGTGACAGAGTGAGACTTTGTCTCAAAAATATGTGTGTGTGTGCTTGTGTGTATCTATGTCTATATATTTATATGGATCATAGACCAAAACATTAAGTTAAAATTATCATATCTCAAATAATAACTCATCACTATTTACTCCTCAGTCATAAGAAATGAACCAATTTTCTGAGACTGTAGCTTGTGAAATTCCCTCTATGGAGAGGTCCCAGGGTAAGGCAACGTTCCCAGCACTGGCTGCTACTCCATGAGGTCCCTTTACACACCCCAAGTGGGGACCTCCGTCTTCACTGAGGCGCATTTATGGGATATTCCATTCCTACATATGGTGGCTTCTGCTACGTGTGAGTCATTTCTACAGGTAAGGACTCAGAAATTCATCAAAATACACCCATCATAGCCTCAGAGGCTATAAAGACAGTACTCAGGGTAGAGTATGGAATCTGTCATTCCTAGGCCAATAGTGCTGTCCCCTAAAAAGCTGACTCTGTAACCCCTTCTTGGCCTACCCTGACAGAGAATCAAGGCCTGATCCCTAGGACTTGGTGCATTGAGGGGTGAGGACACTGAGTTAAGACACTAGGGACTGGGCGGCACCTGTTGAGTTAAGACACTAGGGACTGGGTGGCACCTGTGGCTCAAGGAGTAGGGCTCCAGCCCCATATACCGGGAGTGGCGGGTTCAAGCCTGGCCCGGCCAAAACTTAAAATAAATAAATAAATAAATAAATAAATAAATAAATAAATAAATAAAAGACACTAGGAACTCACCCTGAACATTTCTATCCTCTGTTCCCACCAAACAGCCCTGATCCTGTCACGACCTCCAATGTGATCTACAAAACTGGACAGCTAGTTAAAGAGCCACATTGGGAGTGGAGTAATTGTCACCCAGGCACCTAATACCAGCTCAGAGTAATATGGGCCTGTGGCCCCCTTACCTGGACTGAGCAAGCCTACAAGGCATTCTGCCAGCCTGTGCCCTGTAGCCAGGAGACAATGGAGGCCCCGACCATGGCCATTATCAGGGTCATCTTCAGATAGCAGGGTCTTCAGTAAAAGGGACATCTCTCTGTCCTTTTCTAATTTCTGCCTCACCTGGACCAGCTCTCAGGCTGATGTTCAATGACCTTTTCAGCTTCCCTGTGGACAGAGCAAAAGGAAATTTCAAAGAGTCCCATGAACAATGTATGATATGGCCTCTGGCAGAGATTTCTTTGAAAACATCCCAGGAAACATTCCAAATGCATTTCTGGCACATATTTGGGGACTTGCTGTGGCAAAGAGAGAAAAGAATGTGTCAGGTAAGTCGCTCTGGGTCTGAGAATGCTCCCATCAGAGGCCTGGATGTTCCCTTCATGGTTGGACTGAACACCCAGCCTCACAAAGATGTGTGGCCAGGCCCAGATGGGGCTGATTCCTAGCATGAAAGAACTCAAGTGAGAAGGCCAAGGAGACATCATTCTCAAAGAAAAACAATCAGAAGCCACATTCAGTCCAGAGGTGACTGCAGCTCAGAGGAAAAGGGATGGTGAATAGTCAACATTTTTAACAAGTTTTAATTGTGTCAATGGAAAGTGTAGGAGTGTAATTTTGTTATGGCGAAAGACTGCACAGAGTGAAGTCTGGGCTTGGAGTGTCTCCATCCTCTAAAGGCACATTTTGACTACACTAAGTGCTGCTGAGTTGTTCACTACCATTTGCTTAATTGTTTGTTCTGTAAATTTCACTTTCATAATCATTGTTTGAAAAGAGAAACTATGTCTCTGAGCAACAATTATAGGCTGATTGTTTTGCTAACTTGTTTAATTACTGTCTGTTCACAACATGCCTGATGTATCCGTCCTACCCATCCCCTACCCAGGAGAGCTCTGATCTGTCCTAGCTGATACACCTATTTCAGGGTCTCTCACACCTTGTCACCTGCCACCCCCACTCGGCCCCTCACCTGAGCTGGGCAGTGAGACCTGAGTCCTCCACCTACTTTCCTCTTCCACATCTACCTGTCCCCAAGCACAGGCTCCAGGATCACCTTGAATCCTTCACATTCTGAGGAAAGACAGACATGCCTGCCTCAGTGGGAGACTGACATGCTGCTGTGGGTGGTCACTGCTAATGGGGAGGGCACAGGGTCCATCTTGAGGACAAACCTGTCTGCAGTACCAGATTCTAAAGGGGGGATTTATACATTTTATTTCTCAACCTGGCAATCTCATGGCCAACCCCTATTGAACCATGAGGAAAGGGAAGCTTAAAGGCACACTAAGTCACCTGCAAATCTTGAGTTGGGATTTAGGAGAGTCAGAATTGACATTCCCTAAGGTCTGACCCTGAGTCAGGGGCCACTTGACAAGTCTGAGTAGCCTGTGATATAAATGCAGGTCTGGGGTGAAAGAAGTGATTCCTGCAGAGCTAGAAAGGCCCTGAGGATGACAAAACCGAGGGTTTCTTGTGCTAGGAATGTAGAAAGCTCGCAAGTATCACACAGAGGAATACACTTATCTGTATACACTTATGTAAATCTTTAAGTCATTAGACCACAAGGATCTGGTTGAAAATTTCCAAAGCTCTGGAGAGGCTTGAGTTAAATGAGAAGTAACGAATTCTACACTCAGAGTGCGCACTCCTGTCAGTCAAGCTGTGACAGCTTCACAAGGATTAACTCATGTGCTCATTACAACCAATGAAATTAGTGCGAGGAAACCACCATGTGAACAGAGGTAAATTGAGTCACAGAGGAGGCAAACAATTTGCACTGGAGCCAGAGACATTCCCAGGGTCTCTGCTCTCCACTCTGTGATCTCACCCAGGTCCTCAACCCTGTTCCATCTTCTCCTTCCACTTCACAGTCATTTTATATCATCATATAATGATGACAAGGATGGGAGATGATAAAACCCAGTTTGTCCTTTCATAAAAACTTCCCTTTACTTTATAATTTTTGCTTTTCTAATTCAGTGCTTGTCTTTCAAAAAAATCCTCAGTGATTTATTGGAAAATAATTTGCAGGATAACAATAGAAATTCAACCTCGAAAGACAAGATTCCTTCTGACCCTGATATTGTGCATGTGACCCAATCCCAAGAACCTTCAGTCACTACAGCTTCTCTTTCCCAGCAGGACAAAGGCTGGCAGTGGCCGGAAGGACCAGGGGAAGGGCCCCCCTGCCCGCTGCTTTGTCACAGGGCTGTTGCTCTCTTCTTTGACCCTGTTCTCACTTATCAATCACATCTCCTAGCTTAGACCTTCAAGGGCCACCTGAACTTACTGGGTATCCCGAGTCCTTGAAGGTTCACCAGCTCAGGGGACACACAATGGTGGGAGAGGTTACCTGACACACCCACAATCACTATGTCCTTGCCAGATATGTTTCAAATGACTCACACAAGAACTAGTGTTCCAGGAGACAGGAACCCTTCCACAGGGTTGACCCTCTCCATGGGGTCACTCAGAATCCACAGCATCTGTTGGGAGCACACTCCTAAAGAAGATGTTTAGAGCTGGAGCTGTGCCCTGTCACTACCTTCCTCTGGGGACACAGCACAGTGCTCTCCTACTGGGCCTCAAAGGAAGCTTGAATAGAATAGAAGTCCATCAGTCTCAGAAATGCAGACTCACAGGGATATTACATGACTGTGGGATTGGACACAGTACAGAGAGGACCCTCCACATACCAGTTCAGCCTGTGCCTCAAAATAACAGGCACATCCTAGCTTGCTGTGGAAACAAACAATTGAGATTGTGACCTGCGTCCCCTCCAACTCCTCAAGTGGAACCAGGGTGAAGTATTTGTACCTCAGTGTTTCCATCCTCAGGGAAAATGAAGTTCAAACACATACTTGTCCCTTTCCAGCAAAATAGTCAGGATGAAATGGGATGAAGGGAAGGGAAGAATGAAGTCCACTGAGTGTCCATTTGTTCAGACAGAAGATAGAGAGACCCTCACACTGAGGAACGTGACCCCGCAGGACTTACTGTATCACCGTAGCTCGTTACCCAAGGAGAAGGTAGTGGACTCTGAGATGACCAGCCGCTCTCTCAGGTCCAGCATCTGCTGCCTTCTTTTGGCCAGCTGGTCCCACATCTCTTTGATGTGGTCCCCAGTGCTGACCTCTGCACTCTGCCTGCAAACGGGGGGGCGGGGGGGGCAGGTCCTGCAATTATGGAGGATGGACAGTAGAGGCACAGCCTGGGACTGGGGAGAAGAAATCCAAACACAGGATGGGATTTCAATTGAGTTTCCTAGGGAAATTCAATAGGTTTTACCAGGACTTGAGGATGACAAATATGTCACTCTTAACTTACTGTTAGGGGCAATCTGATGAAGAGACTCTTCACTGTTGAACAATATTTGTACCAAGTCACAGAGCTCAGAGCTAAGGTGTTACCATCAGCTCACATTCTGTGTTAAGTGAGGTATGCAGAGCCCAGCCTCCTGGTAACAGCTTGGGGTTGCCATAACAGAATTAGAAGGTGGGGGTGTCATGGAATCTGAGCAGCCCCTGCCGTCCAGTTGCCTGGCCTAGGCTGATACACAAGCCACGTTGTCCAGTGTGCAGGTGGACCTCTGATGGGGATCCCCCAGGGCAGCCATGGTTCAGAGTGGTAAGGACTTGTGTGATGCTACCACCGAGCCCTATCCAAGAAAAACTCGGCCTGTTTCCTATGTTCCTCCTCATGCACATATAAACATATCTCAGTGGATATTTTCTTCACTTGTTTTATTTTCTTTGAGGTTGTTAAGTAGTCACTTCAGCATGTCCTTACCAAAAAACAGATCTTAGGATGTTTCCTCAACTGAATACTGTGAAAGTCTGTAATGTTCAATATGCATCTCTCATGGTATTCCTCTCTGCTTCTTTCTTCACACTTTCCACTCTGCAAACTGTATAGAACCAAACGGAATTTGTAAAATTAAGAGGCCAAACACCTAGATTTCCATCTGATTTTGTCCTTTCTCAGTGTATGGCTGCATTCTAGTTTTTTGTTGGCTCTTCTTCTCTCAGTAGGACAGCTGTGTATTCCTCATTACACCTAAATCACCTGAGATTTCCCTGCCACCTATGTCCTCCCTATATGAGGGATGCATTTGTTTTTTATTTACTGTCACAAAGCATTATATTTCACAGTTGTTACTACAGTGTTTCGTTATACACCTTATGTTCTCTTTACCAGCTGTCACAGACGTGATTGTCTATGTTGGGAGGATGTGTCAAACTGATGGCAGCTTTTAGGTGTTTGGTCATTTCTTCCTCATACTGCACAGAACAAGATCAAGAACAGGTCCATGTAAACTGCTCCATAGATCTGTGTGAACTGACCTGACTTGACTCTGGCACCCTGATGTGTTTCCCTGTCAACAAGGAAAGATCAAGGTCCTGAGTCTGGGGTGATGAGGTTCCACAGTCATCATATTCAGAGACAGTAGGTGAGATTGTTAAGAGTGGGACAGGCAGACAGTCCAGAGGGAACCCCTGAGCCTCCTGCTCATATTGTCAGCTTCCATTCCCACTCAGATTTTATGCGTCTGAGATGGCGAGACCTTCTGTAGCCCAGTCCTTTGTAGTCCATCAGGTGGAACCCCCTCAGTTGAGGGTGTAACATGCGTTCTCATGGGTTCTGAACATTCATGTCAAATAGGATGAAGCAGAATTGGTCTACCACTTTCGAATGTGTGTCTCTGACACCGTAAACCAACCTATTGCTATGCCATGGATGATATTTTTGTTGAGATGTATGTCAAGCCTAAGGTGCCACTGGGTCTACATTCACCAAATACTCAAGGTAAATGTTTCAGAGCAGCTCATTTAGAGCTCTGTAATCTCAGCCTCTTTATATGGCATAGTTTACCCCCAGGATGAGTTCCACTCTGCTTTCTATTATGTCACCCTCCCATACAATCCATGCTATTCCTTGGCCCTAGAGATTGAATGATTTTCTTACCATATGTATTTACTTAAAGACCTCCCAATCAGGTTACATCAAGAGAGGGCTTGGTTCCCTTTGTCATTTGGTATACACAGTCTTGATTTGGGATATTTAGAGAATGTTTAGGCTCTAAAAGTCATCACTTGATAAAAATGCAGTCAATTATCTCTTATGCAATACTATAACCCAATTCATCCATGAATTCTCCACAGCTGCACTTCCTTAGCAAAATCTTGACCATTCTAGGGATCAACTTCCCAGAAAGACACTCTTCAAAGGTTTCCAGTCATTCATTACCCTGTTTGCTTCTTTGTGCTAAAACCTAAATATCATCTGTGAAACAAAACATGGCAGGACCCATACTGACCATCTCATTGGACACAGGCAGCCAGGACCCTCTCTATAGGACATTGTCCAGATAGAGCTGACTGAATCTATAAGGAATGTGTAGCCCAGGCCTGTCCCCATTCCTGCTTAGCCACTTCCTCATCATCAGTGGAACCTGTGGTCTGAGCTACTGCTTTCCCACCCACCGAGCCCCCAGGCTCACTTCACAGCAGACAACTCTAAGCTCCTTTCAATGGGAATCAGGGCACCTTCTTCTGATGCACAATGCAACCACCACACGCTTTACACACAGAAGTCAGTAACTGTACTCACTGAGCTCACTTCGCTTAGAATCCAGCTTCCTACATATGTACAGATGTGAAATTCTACAAAATTGGACAGGATGCACACAGGAGGAGAACTAGAGGTGTCATATGTTTCTGTCTCTATGAGGAAATAAGTCACTATTCATCCACCATGTGAATATCACAAATCCAGGTTTTAGGACTAATTTCCACACATGTTAACATAAACATGGAAATTGCTTTAGTTCTTGCTCCATTCATTTTGATGTGAAATGTAATAATAAAATATGAGTTATTGAAATTGTAAAAACTGACTCATTGGTTCGGCGCCTGTGGCTCAATGGGCTAAGGCACCAGCCACGTACACCTGAGCTCGCGGGTTCGAATCCTGCCTGGGCCTACCAAAAAACAATGACGGCTGCAACCAAAAAATGGCCAGGCGTTGTGGAGGGCACCTGTAGTCCCAGCTACTTGGGAGGCGGAGGTAGGAGACTCACTTGAGCCCAGGAATTGGAGGTTGCTGTGAGCTGTAATGCCATGGCACTCTACCCAGGGTGACAGCTTGAGGCTCTGTCTAAAAAAAAACAAACAAACAAACAAAAAAAACCTGACTCATTACTGAAAAGGGCTACTATCGTGCATGGCACAGGTGGGGTATCTCAACTGCTCTTCATGCAGAATAGACATCAAGAGATTTCAGCAGCACAATTTTTTGGTACATGGGAAGCTGTTGATGGTTGGTCCTGGTGCCAGTAAAGAAACAAACAAACAAAAAAAACACATACAAAAAAAGAAGGATTGCTTAATCTATATTCATGAGATGAAAAATTAGTAAAGGATAAGAACCATTATCTTATCAGAAAAACTGAAGAATAGAATAACCTTTCTGGTAGACATAGACTCACAATTCTGGCTAAATTTGCCTCCTGGTGACTCCAGAAGGCCATGATGTACTCAGTAGTTGCTGACACCAGCAGTTTTCTTGGGTGATCTTGCCAGTGTTGACTTGGAGAGGACCTGGAGGACAGATGTAGGTTATACCCTGGGAGATCAGAAGGGTTGTGTCTCAGTAATTCTAGGCATTCTCCTAAATCACCCAGGTGAGTCAGCATCAGTCATGCATGGCAGAAGTCAAGTCAGGACAGAAGATGCGGAGGAGCCTGAGGTCATGAGGGCAAATCCCACACCATGGAAGACAGTGAGATCATGACAAGGGCAATATATGACCAATTTGGGTGGGAAACATTTCTCAAGTCATGAAGTTGAGGATGTTGCCTTGAGGATGAGGAGGAAGATCAACAGAGTGAGAGAAGAAAGGAAAAGGTAATGATTTCAAGGAACATTAAATCAATGCAGATCCAAGAAGACAGGAACAGAGCGTAATGTCATGGAATATTAGTTTAGGCTTTGACAGTAAGTTTGAAAATCCTGCTGGATTGTGCCCAGCTCAATTTCAAAACTGTGTAGGATCAGTGACTGCCTTACATTTCCCATGTTCCAACATTTCAAACAGGAATCTCTATAATCATTACAGTATGTTTCTCCCAGCACTGCATTTGGGAGCAGATACATTGTGTCTTTAGTTTCCCAGGTCTATGGATGGAAGGCACCTTCCCAGGGATCTGGATGTACAAAATGTCCTCATGTACCTCAGGTGCACTTGATGTCGAGAATTTAGATGGACTTTGGCCTTGACTTGTCAGATGTACTTTGCTTTGATTCTGTCATATGTGAGAGTTTAACACTTTGGGAATGGTGGATGTATTTTTCATTGGGATGAACATGAAGTACAACTTCTATGTTCCAAAGTTTGGACCAAGGGATGTAGAATTTCTAAAATGTCCTCCAAATGTTCCCCACTCAAATTCCCAGAACTTCTTCATATAAGTGGACCATCACTCTTGTATCATGTCACATGATTCTGATGATTTTCAGTTGTGGAAATGTGTGCATGCACCTGATGGATTCACAGGACTCCTCCATTGGGCGTTCCTTCTGACTTTGGTAGTGAAGATGGAGGCAGAGAATCATGAGTTGAGGAGAAATTGTTGCCTGTTAACTGCTTCAACAATGGAAAAGGCCTGTGAGAATGAATGAGGTGGCCTGCAGAAGCACGGTGTCCACTGTCTGACAGGCAGCTCTGAAAGATGGACTCAGCCCTCCAACCATAAAGAAAGAAATTCTGCCCATATCTGTAGTGAGCATGGCAAGGTGGCATGACTGTGTATGGAAATGAAGAAAGCTGACTTGGGGATTTCAGCCTCAGGAGGTCCTGAGCAGAGAATTCAGTGGTGCCTTTCCAGACTTTTCATCTGCAGACCTGGAAGACAACAAGTGCATGTTGTTTAAAGTCCTGGGTCAGACTAATGGGTCACTCAACAACAGTAAACTGTATAGAGATGATTGTGTCTTCTCCCTTAGTTTTGATCTTCAGACAGTATGCTAATCCCTGTGGGAGTAACACACACAGGAAAAACACTGCACTCCTCTTGTGGTACTGTTCTTCAACCTGTGAAAGGTAGAGGGCACAATGAAGGGCATTTCAGACACATCAGAATCTTCTCTTAATATTAGCAACCAGCCCTCAGAAAGCATAAGCAAGTGCCAAAATTAACCTCTGGTTAAAATTACTGGAGAATATTTTACTTATCTCTATTTTTTGTGGTCAGGTTTCATTACCGCCTAGCACATCTGAGCTTACCAGACAATCAAGTGTCACATCCCTGTGTAGGCAAACTATTCAGAAAGATCACAGGGCCTTGAGATCACTCTAAAGTCACTAAGAAAGCATTAATATAGTTTTTTGTTTCTTTTTAAACTAGAAATAAAGCCAAGTTCCATTTTAAAGTTTTGTTTTAATGCAAATTTAAAATTAAAGGCCTCACTTTTTCAGGCCTAGTTTCATACAAATCCGATTGTGGGAGGTTTGTTTTTTTTTTTTAATTTACTGAAGCCTATTTTTCTGTAAAAGAATTAAGGTCAACACAACTTCAAAACTCTTCTGTGAAGCTGCCCCTCACCTCTGAAATCCAGGGCACTGTGTGATCTCAACGGGCAGTTGTTTCCACAAAGAAAGAGGGAAATGTTTCCTGTACTGTTGGCTCGGATTGTGTGAAAGCATAGAACAGTCATCAAAAAATTGATGAAATCAGAGAATATCACGTGTATTTTAAGTTTTCCACAATGTTAATTCTTGACATTTTCTTCATTATTGTGTGCAGACATTTATATTATATATTTAGTAAAGTTTACCTGTACCCTTCCAAGATGCACAGTAAGTGTGGACCCACGAATTAGCCTACATCCACCCATCTTCACTCCTTCTTTTCCCATGTTCTTGCACTATAATTGGGTTAGAGATTTCATATGAAAGCTATAAAATAGGCCCCAGACATTCAAAGAAAACTCCAGAAATTGGCTATAGTCCCAGACCATAACCTAGAGAATCTTCTTAAAACAGCCGCTATGGTCTTTTGTAACTGAGATCTGGAGAGAAAGGAAGAAAAAGAGAGAAAGGAACAGGAAAGAATGACAACTCTAGTAATGGCACTCTGACAAACGAGCAGAGGGAAACCAGAGGAGCGAAAAACATGTGCTTCCATTGTGGTCAGACTGGCCACTTCAGAGAAGACTGCCCCCAGCAGTATCACGGGCTGGGCAAGCCACCTGGCCCCTGTCCAGAATGCAAGGGTGACTCCTGGAGGGTGGCCTGTCCCCAGAGGCGAAGGCCTCCTGGGACAGTGACCCCATATGAGCCCAAACTGGACTGAGAGTGCCTGGGGCATATTCTCATGGCTCCAATTTGTGTCATCACCCCTCAAGAGCCCCAGATTTGCCTTACAGTGGAGTGCCAGGAGAAAAAACTTCTTTTGGACACTGGAGAAACCTTTTCTGTACTTCTCTCTAATCCTGGTCTTTTATCTCCCAAATCCATAACTATACAGGGAGTGTCTGGACAGCCGGTTACCAAATTTTTCTCCCAGCCTCTAAGCTGCAATTGGGATGACTTGCTGTTCTCTCATGCCTCCCTAATC
>CAUYON010163753.1:0-20570 GCA_963573935.1 Arctocebus calabarensis | reverse complement strand
TATAAAGACATTAATACTCTACCTTTAATAAGTTTCACCAGTACCCTGCTAAGATGCACCGTAGGTGTGTTCCCACTAATTGCCCTCCCTCTACCCATCCTCCCCCCACCCCTCCCCTCCCTTTCCCCTTTCCCTGTATTCTTGTGCTATAATTGGGTTTTAGCCTTCATACTAGCAAAGTATCTCAAGAATGGAAGAAAAAGTATCCAATGTACTCAGCCCTAATATGAATCAGCATATGTTTTATTGATCAGGAGGAGAATATTGAAGTCCTATAAACCTCAGCAGTTGTCCATAGAAGAATTTCATTCAACACATACACACACAAAGGTAATAGTATAAAGAACCCATGAATAGAAGACAGCAGAAAAGTCTGAAGGCAGGTACATTGTCAGCCTTACACCATAACAGGGGGCCTCTTGGAATGGGAATGAAATGTTCCAAACTTAATTACAAAAGAAATGTGATCACCCCCATGGGGGAATGATGCCTCTGAGGGAGCCGGAAGGCAATGCAGCAGCTTCTTTTGGCCATAAGTGCATGAGGAACAAAGTTCTTAACAGGGCACACTCTGAGGGCACAGGTGGAACCCAGCAAAAAAGTCTCTGAGACAACCCATTGACACACATTCCTCCCTGGGGACCACTGGTGTTGTGCTACAGGGTGGTGGGGTTTGAGACCCAGTACCCTGAGCTGGACACAACCAGTATGACCCATGAGAAGATTTGTACAGAGTGGAGCTGTCAGCAAAAGCCGACATGTAGACGAGGTGAACTTCACGAGAGAGAAAGAGAGTCATGGGAACAGCAGTTCAACGGCCCACAGCCAGCTCGGCACAGGCCATCTGTGAAAGAGTTCTGCGCAACAACCCTCGCTCTGAGCTGTCTTCATCCTCTGCCTTGCAGCTCTGCAGCCCAAGCGGGCTCTCCCATGACACTCTGTTCTGATCTAAGAGCATCTCAGGATGGAGACAAGCGTGACTTCTAGGGTCATACTGCCTGGCTTCAGTCCTCATTGTGCGGCCTTAGGGAAACAAAAATTCACAACTTAACCTTTCCAAGCCTCAGTTTTCTCATCTCTAAAATGGGTGTGGCCAAGCTAATAATTACTGTGATGTATTTAATGTGCCTTATTGCCGAGCAAAATGTGAGATCTTAGTCAATGCCTGTTGAGTTGATGAGAACGCTTATGCCAAACTAGAACACGGAGATATGGGTTAAGTTTTGCAATGACGTAGTTTATTCTTACCTAAAAGTGCTTATAGATTATGCAAAAGAGAACATAGACTTCTTAATTGTAATATTACAAATTGTGGTAGCTTTATTGTTCTTAGAGGTGCTTTTTGAACATTTTCTCATTTTTGTTTTTAAAAATAGTGGGTTTCCAGAGGCAGCCCAAGTAGTAGCTGATAAACTGAGGCACAGGCCCCTAAGTGATCCACTGCCTAAAGGAGGTTGTACTAGACAATGTTTTGAAGTTTCTTAGCACTCCTAGGAATTGTTTAAAACAGAAATGTCCTTCAGTATTGTATAAACCTATCATCTATAAAGTATTTATCCTAAGCACCATCATCATCATCGTAATAAAATAAAAAAATGTCACTCTAAAAAAAAAAAAAAAAGAAAACTGCATACATTCTATTTGGGGGAAGAGCAATAAAGGCTAAATACAACAAAAAAGAATTACTATAATGGCGTGTTGCTCGATACTTTCCAGGTACTGTCACATTTAACCTCATCCTCAACCACCTTATGAAGTTGGTACTAGTGCCATGTCCATTTTACAAATGAAAAAGAAAACCCAACAGACTCAAAAGTAGAGTGACTTCTCTGGGGTCTCACAGGGAGTAAATAAGGTGTGCCTGTCTTCAAGATCCCCAAGCTTTTCACCTCTCCACTGCTGTTGACAATAATGAAAGAATCAAATGACCTTCCTATATCAATGCAGCCAAGGCAGTGCCCATCACATAGCAAGTGATCAGCAAATTTAAGCCGCTATTAATTTTTCCACAGTACAAGTACCCCCTTGGTATCCCACACCAGCAGATCATGGTACTCCCTCAAACAGGTAATTCTCAGTCTGGACTGAGAGCATATCCCCACGTGTGTAGGTGCCTGATGGAAATCCCTAAAGCATCCCTTTTGTGACCATGCCACTCCCCTGCTCTATAGTCATCCATGGCTCCCCTGGGGATCCTACATGAAGTTTAAACTCCCTCGCCCACCCCTTTGTGTGCCCCATCCAAGCTTTATAGTTGAAACATCACGGGGTCTCCCACACCTGAGTGCGAGCCCTATCTCTGCACTAAACTGGTCATGTGACCCTGGATAAAGGCATAACACTCTGGGTCTGAGTGTCCCCACCTATAAGATGGGAATAGTGCCCAGCATCCCACGGAGCTGCAGTGAGCCCCATCCGTGCCTATCTCCAGCAGTGTCAGAGGTCTCCTCCACGTCCCACTCCCAGAGACTGCAAAGACACTGCCAGAACTGTAAGCCATCTCCAACCCACTGACAGGCTAGCTGCACATCCCACCGTCCCCCACAAACCAGCGCATTCTTTTTGAACCCAAGGGGACTGCAAGACAAGGAGAAGGAACTGGCTTTCCGCACAGTAGTGAATCCGTGCTTTGCAGAGAAACCATCACTAACGTCCTTCCTCGGCCTCACGCAGTTACCTTGCACCACTTTCATCTCGGTTTGCTTTGGAGACTTCAGCTTCAAGAACCATTGTGGACCAAAGGCATTGTACACTCCTCATGGGGACAGAATGAAGGAGTTACTTGCAAATCATACCTGCAGAACAAGGCCCTGAAGAGGCCTTCACAATTAGCTTTGGGTTTTTCTAAGGTGATTTTATGGACTGGCAGGAGGTGATGAGGAATCTGGCCACACCCCCAGGACCTGGGATCTGATGGGCCAAATGGCCCTTTCTCTCAAGCCCCGGACACCCTTTCCACTCCCTGCCTGGATGGTGAGGTCGCCTCTCCTGCACTCACCTCCTCTTGCCATGGCTCGGCCTGCTCTTTTCCGATTCTACAGATCAGTCTCTGACCACCTCTGGCACTCAGCTCCCCAGAATGTGCAGCCGGGGGAGAGGAACAGATTTCATACACCCACTTTGGTTCTGAAGCAAAAGCAGTTCTCTCCCCATGCTCCCTGCTCTGCAGAAGACAGAACAAACTGTTTCAAACCCAGCGCGAGGGAGGCTGGAGGTGTGGGACTCTGGGTGTCTGCTCTAGACTCTGCGCTTCAGTTATACCATTAACGGAGGTCTCATTCCGTCAGGTCTGGAGCGTCGAATCATGTTCTAGAATGTTCCAGAACTTGCTGAGTCCCCAGGCTGACACCCTGATGCAACAGATACCAGGGCCTGATGTTTAACAGAGTCGAATAGCAACTTTCATTTCGCCTACACATTCGCCATCGTTATAAAGCACACACACACCTGTTATCTCTTTGATCCTGACTACCCAAGAGGTAAGGCGAGTGGTACAACCCTCATAAATGCTATTCCACCAAGACACGGGAAGAGGGGTTAAGTGATTTAGTGGCTGTGAGGTGACAAGGGCTCAGGAACCCGGACACGCGCCCACTGCTGCCCTGCACACGTGGGTGGCCCTCACTCCTGACTGCACATTAAAATCACCTGGAGAGCCAGAACAGAGAGAACTCAGGTCTGGGCCTCACACCGATCAGATTGAAATGGGGTCCCTGAGCATTTCAGCTCCAAGGCTGTTTTATTGGTTTTTCTCCATCTCTTCTCAACAGTAGGATGGGTGTGATTCAAGTACGTAGTAGGGGTCTGATAAAGCCTCAGTGAGGAGACAGAGGAGCAGGAAGCTTTAGCCCCCAAATGTGTCAGAGAGTTGGTGGCTGTTATCAACCCTGCACCCATTTGCACAGCTTATTTTGCTGCTGCTGCCAGGATAAGCAACCACAAAGAAAGGAAAATGATGCAGGTAACCCAAGAAAGACCAAGCCAGAGTGCTCGGGAATTTGCTTGCTCCTGCTGGAAGGACTGCCCCGGTGAGCCCTGAGGTGCTTCCTGTTACTCTCAGAGTGGCGCAACTGAGCTTTTATTTATTTTTATTTTATTGTCTTTATTATTAAATCATAGCTGCGTACAATAGTGCAATCAAGGGGTACAATGTGTTGGTTTCATATACAATCTTAACTAGTTTCATCAAACTGATTAACATAGCCTTCCTGGCATTTTCTCAGTTATTGTATGAAGACATTTGTATTCTGCATTTATTAAGGTTCGCCTGTACCCTTCTAAGATGCACTGTAGGTGTGGCCCCACCAAATACCCTTCCTCCACCCATCCTCTCCCCTCCCCTCCCTACCCTTGCCCCTTTCCCCATATCTTGTGTTATAGTTGGGTTATACCCTTCATACGACAGCTATAAATTAGCTTCATAGTAGGGCTGAGTACATTGGATACTTTTTCTTCCATTCTTGATATACTTTGCTAAGAAGAATATGTTCCAGCTCTATCCATGTAAACATGAAAGAGGTAAAGTCTCCATCTTTCTTTAAGGCTGCATAATATTCCATGGTATACATGTAACACAATTTATTAATTCATTCATGGATCGATGGGCACTTAGGTTTTTTCCATGACTTGGCAATTATGAATTGTACCCAGAAGACCACAAATCACATTATAACAAAGGAATTCACAATTTTAACAAGCACCTCAGGTAGTTCTGTTGCGAAAGGGTCTTAAGCCAAACTATGCTGAGAGTTACCTAGAGTGAGCCTCTATCTCCAACTTCTTATTTTTGTCTCTGAGTTTTTTCATTAGGAGAATTATATATTTTTGCATATGTGTGTCCCAGTTATTTCTTTAAAAAAAGGAACAAGGAAATGAAAGAATAGTTTAAACAGCTGACATCTTTGAGTTCAAACTACACACCAGAGCTTTTGCTAGGAGCTTCATTTATGTTAACTCATTAATACTCACCTAGATATGGGACACTGTCTTTGCCTACAGCTTAGAGCTAAGGAAATGGATTAAGTCACTCCCTCAAGGCACATAGTAGTTAGTAGGTGTAGCCCCACTAAAGTGCAATTCCTTTTTTAGAATTTTCAGATAAGTTGAAAGATAAGGCAAATATGCAAAAACCTATACATAGCAGGAGTGAAATGCAATGAAAGAAAAACATTCTGTGCAGCGGAAGTTCAAAGAAGCAAAGAGAACATCTTCAGTGTGAGGATCTGGTGTGAGGTGGTCTTTGGTTATATTCGGCGGATGTGTTTAATCCATGCGATAATAACTATTCTAAGGGTCCATCTCTCTTACGAAAACACCAGAAGGAAGGTGAGTAGGTGGAAATTGATGACACTACTAACTGCCTAGTCCTAGAGAAAAACACCACTTCTCAGCCTTTATGGGTAATCCATTTTCTGTGCAACAACCTTCTTAGGCTGAATTCTCCAATGCCTTCCCTGCAATACTCCTAGGAATTGAAGGCAATTCCCTACTCCCTGAACTCATTTATTTTCTCCAGGTACTGCCTGGCAGCCATCTGTAACTGTAAACAATAGTTCCATTTGGGACAATTAAAATTGATTTTCTATTATGCTAAAAACACTTAATTAGAATTCCTGCCCTTACTACACTGATGAATTTTTTAAACACAGCCTTCATAGTGTGCATGGAGGGGAAGGAAACCATCAGCGTCCTGACTGCCCCCCGTGTGGGTCCTCCTGCCGCTTCTCTGCCTTACCCAGGAATTTGTCTTCTCTTCTCAGCAGCAGCTGCTAGGAGCTTTCCCAAGTGTGCTCCGGCCCAAATAAAAATGTTTCCCTCAGCATCAACTGAGGGCTTTACAAGAGAAATTGACTTGCTTTCATGTACCAGACTTCACCCACAAACATTCTTATACCAATACCTTAAAGTCCCTAAAAGTCTCTCCTTGCTCACAAAATAAAATCACAAATATGTATGTATCTACAGAAGATCCCCACATATCCACCCCACCCCCTAAGATTCTTAGAATAAATATTTCTCTTTCTCTGAAACCCTGAAGTAACCAGAAATAAGGAATTTTATCATCATTACATTCATTCTACCACCAACTACACACACACACACTCATGGAAACCGATTCTCTGTGACCACTGTGCCTGTGCAGTTTGGAAATTGTATTTCTTTCTTTCTTTTCTTTTGAGATTAAGTCTCACTATATTGCCCTCCGTAGAGCACTGTGGCATCACAGCTCACAGCAACCTCAAACTCTTGGGCGTAAGTGATTCTCCTGCCTCAGTCTCCCAAGTAGCTGGGACTACAGGCACCTGCTTTAACACCTAACTTTTTTTTTGTTGGTTGCAGTTGTCACAGTTGTTTAGCAGGCCCCAGGCTGGGCTCGAACCCACCAGCCTCAGTGTATGTGTCCAGTGCCCTACTCACTGAGCTATAGGGGCTGAGCCTAGAAATTATATTTCTTAAAATCATTTTAGAACAAGGACATTTGCACTAGAATGTTTATTGCAAATTAATTCACAATTGCCAAGATGTGGAAGCAACCCAAGTGCTCATCAACCCATGAATGAAGTGACAAACTGGCATATGTTTACCATGGAGTACTATTCAGCCATAAGAAAACATCGCGACTTAACATTTTTTTTGTTTGTTTGTTTACCTGGATAGAGTTGAAACATATTCTTTAGTAAAGTATCTCAAGAATGGAAAAACAAGTATTAATACTAATATGGAACTAATATATAAACAACTACATGCCCATATGAAAGAAAATCACGAGTATGGTCCAGGAGCAGGAGGAGAGAGGAGGGAAAAGGCCGAGGAGATGACAGAGGGCAGTCGGCAGATCTCACCCAGTGTGCACAACCTGAGGGTGTTCACCAGGGCGAAGGGCTCAACTACAACTTGAACTTTACCCGAGAAATGAAAATAACGTCACCTAAAAATTTGTACCCTCATATTAATCAAAACTTTTTTAAAAAATCGTATTTTTGGCAAAGCAACTGTGACCCTCCCCCCGAAGGTCATTTACCAGGTCTTCTTAACTCTCTATCGCACTTTAAAAAAAATGTAATAATGAATTTCACATTTTTCAAGCTTGAAAATGGCTTGTGTACCCTTATTCTGCTTCCTGCCAGTACAAAATTAAATAGTAAAAGTCAAAGTAATTCCCTAAGGAATTCAGGCTTTGGACTGAGAAGTCTTGCTCCTGGACCTTTCCGTGGTCACTGAATGTTCCTTTTTAATTTCAGGCGATAGTTGCTGAAAGTAAAGCCTGGACACACACTGCTGATGGGATGCAAAGAAGTCCCCTTCTTGACCTCCTTTTACCTCTTCAGAGAAGCACTGACTAAGTCTCATCTAGAAAACTCCATGTTAACATTATCAGCAGGTGTTTTAAAACAGTTCTAAACTAGATTAGAAAATCACAATGAATCTTAAAAAAAATCCTTAGACTTTGCTGGTGCTCAGTGGCTTTGGCTCGAGACAGTGCATGTTTGGGCGTGATCATCTTGGAGGAAAAGCAGCTGAAGAGAATAGAACTGACATCCCCGATGAATGAGAACACACCTGTCATAAGGAATCCAGTCCTAATGACAAGTCACAGTATCTGGTGGGCACCTCCCACTGCTGAGCGGGCTCTCGAAGTGACCAGGTCGTAAATGGCTTCTGTTTGTTTTTATAGGGAAAAGGGACCAGCTCAGGTATGATTGTACCTTGGCCTTATCATTCAAGTGCCACAGTGGTCATCTGTTCCTTTTGCTAAGTTTCTAAATAATGGGGACATTAACCAAGGTTCCTGCCACCCCAGTTCCTACAGTCAAGGGGCAGTCGGTAACCTAGATCAGTTTCCTCAGGATCTCTGTTTCTGAAATTCAAGAACAAAGCCAAAAGAAATGAGGATGGGAGTGAGCAGACTCATTAAGATGGGGGCACCCTAAATGGTCGTCTCTTCTCTGCTGCCAAGATTCCCAGCATTTTCCTGGGATCTGAACTCTCAAAGGAATTCTGGCAATCTCAGGTCTGGTTGGCCAATTTAGATTCCATGAACTAAATTAGAGATTGGCAAACTTTTTCTGTAAAGGACCAGGTAATGAGTATTTTAGACTTTTCTGTCTGTACAGTCTCAGGGTAGTCACCCTTTGCTGTGACATTGCAAACACAGCCACAGAAAATGCAAACAGAATGGGCATGGCTGTGCTCCAACAAAATCTTATTTTTGAATGCTGGAATTTGGATTTCATATAATCTTTTCTTTTTTTTATTGATTTGGAATTCATTGAGGGTACAAAAAATTAGGTTACACTGATTGAATTTGTTAAGTAAAGTCCCTCCTATAATTGTGTTCCGTCCCCAAGAGGCGTGCCATCATTCCCCCTCCTCCCCTCCCCGTCATCCCCCTACCCCCTCCCTGTATTAGCTCATCTACTGCCTTCATATTAGAATTGAGTGCATTGGATTCTTGCGTCTCCATGTATTTCATACGATCTTAAAGTCATGACATAGTATTCGTTTTTACAATTTTTTTCAACTATCTGTAAATGGAAGAAAACTATTCTTAGCATGCAGGCTGTACAGAAGCAGGCAGCAGGGCAGATTTGATCTGACTCTTGGGCTACATCCTTGAGCTAAGCCATCTCCTTCCAATAACTTCCTCTATTTTGTCCAATCTAACCAGAGTCAGTTTCTGTCGAAGACGACTAACTGTAATGTGCGTTGAATCTGTTTGTATCTCGAGGAGATTGGCTACAAGGTTTTCCAACGCGGTTCATCCCTTATTTGTTCATTCATGCATTCAATCTGTGTTGAGCACCTTTTATGCTCGAGGGACTATAATAGGCCCCAAGAATACAGCTATAATTTGGGCTAACGCAGTCCTGCCTTCCTGAGGGAGCTTTCTCCATAACAGGCATAGACGATCCTGATAAGAAAATCCTGATAAGAAACAAAAGTGGGTATTTAAAGTATCACTTGTGACTGCACAGGATGTGCTCTGGGGAACCTGGATATTCAGAAGATGTGTACGTTTTATGTAAGAAGAAAAGTGACAAAGTCCAAGATGGTAACAATAGGGTGACCCCAGCCGTGTAAGGGAAGATGATGCAGTCAGCTCTTAAAAGACCTGAAACTTCTGAGAGGAGGAGAAAAGGTAAGGGCTACTCAAAGGGTATTTTAATCTCCCAGTTTAGAAAGAAGAGGAAAAAGCTGTCAAAAATCTCCAAAAAACAATGCACAATTTATGCACTTGATCAAGCCACTTTTTTGATTGCTGTTGTTCCTTAAAAAATGAAACTGTCAACATTACAGATGACTCTGGCTTTCTTTCAGGGCTTCCCAGGTATGGATGGAGTCCAATACCAGAAAGGATTTAATTTAGCTTTCCTTTGCCAAGATGGCATGTAATAAAACAAGCAAAATCAGAGTTCTGACTTTTCAAGTCATCATTGGTGATTCCATATCCTTCTCCAGAGCTGCATTTTTTTTTTTTAATCTTCTGTTACTTAGGTTTGGGAGATCCTTCTTAATACTAAAGGAGATCTTTCTAGCTGAAAATATAAACCTGGCCAAACTTGTCATGTTCTCAGAGGAAATGAATTGAGGCTTCTTTCTCTGTCAAGCCTTTATGAAAGACAACTAAAGAAAGATTGCTACTAGGTTAACCTTAAAGCTGCCATTTTCGGTGCTTAATTCACTTGGGAGAACGAATCCCCAAGTGAATTCCCAGAGGAATTATGTTCAAAGTCCATTATGATGTGAGCTGTCAGAGCACAGACCGGATCTTACTACAGTAGTTAGTAGTGGGGGATATGCCCACTGGACTCCTGAAACCATACGTTAACCACCTGACGTATGTTTTTCCTTTAGGTACGTATATATGGTAAAGTTTACAATTAGGCACAGTAAGTATTATGATAATTAATAATACAATAGAAAAATTATAATAATACACTGTACTATGTAATTGTGTTTTCTTCCCCTTTCTCAGAATATATTATTGGATTGTACACCCCCTCCGTTTCCTGTGATCTGTCAAGCTTGTAAGATGGCCACCACATGACTAATGGCAGGTGGCACACCCAGTGTGAGTATGCAAGGCACAGGGATGATTCACATCATGGGTGGGATGGAGTGGGACAGCCTGAGATTTCATCTCACTAGTCAGAACGGCATGCAAAAACTTATGAATTATCTTGGGCATTTTCCATTTATTTGTGTTTAGACCGGAGTTGACCACGGGCAAATGAAACCTCAGAAAACAAAACCTCAGATAAGGCAGGACCACTGCAGTACAGAACAGAGTGTTCCAAAGTTCTGCCTCTTTAAGGCTTGGCAAGCCAGTTGGGATGGATTTATCAATGCTCATCTGGTCCAATGGAGATAGTGTCGGACTCGTAGGAAGAGCTCAAGAGACACATGGTGTACATGAAAATATTCTGAGCTGACCCTAATATGACATTATTGATGTCTTCCCAAGGTTTTTTAAATAAATTCCAGGCCTCTTATTTTATTTTTATCTTCTTTAATCCTCTTTCAGAAAATGGCATATAAACCATTTTCCTCCAAAACAATTTTTGGATCCTCTAAAATGAAAATAAACTGGCCAAATGAAGATGGCTAAAAATAGCCTTAGAAACATATTCAAGCATGGCATTGCTCACTAATGTAAGTAAACACCTATAAGAAATCATTGAAGACCATATGCCATAATTTTTACCATTATTACATAGTGCCTGTACATATACACATATGTAATTTACACTAATATTTTTTAATGTACAAAAATTTATTGACCACAAATTATTTTGTTTTTACATATATAAGGTAAACTATCACTTGAAGTATATTAAAGAAATAGAATTTTAAGGCACAGATTTATGCCTTCTCTCTAACATCTCAGCTATTATTTTACCAGTCTCTATTTTATTCTTTACTTTCTGTTTTTATGATAGGGTTATCTATAAATCTGATTTCCACTTTTGATTGTATTTCATATCTACAGTGTAGCTCACATATTGGATTTTGTAGGTCATGATAACTATAGTCCTCATCATCTTTACTCACCAAATCAACCTGAACTAATTAATTGAAAAGTACCTGAAAAAGAAAAAAAAAAATACAGACCAAGGCTCTTAGCACCTACACATCCAAATGTGACTTCAGTTTTTAATTCATTAGGTGACAATATGATGTAGTCTTTTTTTGCCCTCAAAGACTAAATCTATTCTTGGATTGGGGATATGAGGACAGGGGTAATGCCCCAATGAAAAATATCAGGCGTGTTTACCTAAAGAATGAAAATCAGTGTTGAGTAAGCAAAAGCTAACTGGAAATTATGCATGTTTTTAGACTTCATTGAGACATCAATTTACTAGCAATTCTACTTTGTTTGAAATAAAACCAATCCCTGCCTTTCCCAGTATGAATTCTTTAAAGGAGAAATAAAATATACTGAATCATAAAAATGAGAAACTTAAAAATAAATCATAACAAGTAGAATGATCTAGTGCTATCTCAGTTATAATTAACTATTAATTAATAATTAACGGATTGATTACTAATTATAGTCAATTAATAATAGCAATGATTAATTAATAATCAATAATTAACAATCACTCTATCTTGAATATCTCAGTTTAGTGGAACTATATTAGTTCTTAGATAGAACTATGCACTAAGAGAGGATTTGGTCTCAGCTTTTATCTGCTGATAGGTTAATTGTCTTCATTTAGCTCGCGTACCTTATCAGAACCCAAATAGTCTCTTTACTCTGACAAATCTCTGGAGTGTAGCAAGTATTTTCTCAGTTGCAACGTTCTCAAAATGGCATAGCTTCTTTCTTTCTCAGGACTTAGTTTGATGCCCATCTGCATGGGAGTAATTCTATAAGCATCCAAAGATAACAAATATAGTTGGCATTTACTTGCCTCAGCAGCTGTGCCCTGACCAGATGCTCCCAGCTGCAAGCCTGCTGCTCTGGCTCCTGTTCTCCAGACCTCTACACTGTACTATTTCCTGCCTGGTTGTCAGTCTGCTTTTCTAGTCTCAATAGAGAAAATTCCATTGAAGACTCCTTTTTGGATATTAACCGGAGAAAATTTCTGCTCTTTAGAATAAAATATCCCTACCTGGTGAATCACTTACTCAACTAATGCTTTTTAAATGCCCACAATCTGTTAAGCATCTGTGATTCACCGATGAGCAAACGACAGGTCTCTGCCCATAGGAACTCACATACAGAAGTGATAATTATAAAAATGGTGAAAGGGGCTACCTGATAAAAGATGATAGACTTTGTGGGCAATGTGGTGTGTCCCTTTGAATATGATGCCATGGTTTGAATGTGTTCCCTAAAAGCTCCTGTGTTAGAAACTTAATGAATTAATCAATGCTGTGCCCACATTAATGTATGAATGTTGCTATCATGGGAGTGGGTTTGTTATCTTGGGATTGTCTTTGGTACAAAAACGAGCTCTCTCTGGCTCATTTTGCTCTTGCCCTCTTTCCATATATTGGTCTCTGCCATTTTATGACAGAGCAAGAGGGCCCTCACCAGGCACGGCACCATGCTATTAAAATTCCTATCCTTTATGCCCACAAGCTAAATGAACGTTGCTTATCTTCTCATACATTATGCACCTGGTAGGTGTCCCATAAAAGTGCATCAGCAGAGATTCCAAGTGCTCATCCATGGAGAACAGAGTACTGTTAGTTTGGAACCACATGTGGCTATGTGCTGTAAAGATGTTATAGCATTTCCCTCTATGGGTTTCCTTATCTTTGTATTCATTAATTAAAGCAATTAGAATGGAGAATCTTTATATAACTAGTCTAGCCTGGAAAAGCTGATAGTTCAATTGGAGTCATCAGCTAAGTCTCTAAAGTTACAAGCTCTCATAATTAGCAATTGACTTCAGAGGATTTAGCAAACAATGAAAAACAAGCCAACATTTCCAATCCTTTCTAACACAGAGAAATAATCATCTTTAATACAGCACATTAGGACTACATACAGAGGATATAGGCAATACATGACCAACTGGGAGATCCACGTTGTAGTGGATGATTAAAAGATAATGTTTTCATTACAATTGATTAAAAAAATAAATCACCGGAGATGAGCCAAATGGTGGGTATGTGATTGGTATAAAATGATTCTGGAAGTCAAAAGAACTGAATTTGATTTAATATGTAGAGAAAGCTCGGGAAAATACTGGGAAGTTGGTTATTTTGTTAGTTTATTGTTATTCTCTCAGTGGGGAGGCCGTTGTCTTCCAAGAGTCATATTGTACTTGTTCCATGGCCCAGAGAATCTTGATAGGAGAGATAGGATAGAGGAAAATGAAGAAGACAAGCTTTTGTCTTTTCTCAGAAATTATTCATTTGTTCATAAATTTTGGAATTTGTTAAGGTATGGGAATTAGCCAAAAATACTGATACAGGAAATTTATTGTTTCTGGAGAAGCAATCTTGCCATCCTACATGGTTCCCCGTGCCCTGCTTTCTAGGCACTTCCCGTGGTGGTAACCAGACACAGTAGAGTGACAGGAATAGTTATATCTTATAAGTTATTACTGAGTCTACTATAGGGTCAAAAAAAAGGGAGCATAAATTTAAACTGATAATCATAAGTCACAATTTAACACCAAATGGAAATCATCTAGTGAGTCACTTTTTTTTTAATTTTTATTAAATCATAATTGTGTACATTGGTGCAATCATGGGAGTCAGTGCAGTCATAATGTGCTGACTTTATATACAATCTGAAATATTTTCATTGAACTCTTTAACATAGCCTTCATGGCCTTCTAATCTCTATATGAAGACATTTATATTCTACATTTAGTAATTTTCATAGTACCTTCATCTATAAAGTGGAATTTAAGGAATTTAAATAATTAAAAATTTGTTGATAAATATGTAAATCACTCCAACAACATAAACTATTATTTCTTACTCTCAACATTCTCACATCTGCTGGGGAAGCAAGACCTGTTTACTGATCAGTACAGAAATATTTGGGTGTATGTTGGTGTTTAATCAACATACAAACAATTTTTTTCTGAGCCTTTCAGGATGCAGAACATTCTGTGGGACAGAAATAATAGTTAACGTCTCAAATAAGCTCAATCATACATGCATACACATAGATTACTCATAATAATCTCTCTCACAAAACCTTAGAATTAACATTCACTCAGATTTTTCATCATTAAAGCACATTTTTTGCCAGTTGGTTTTACTTAGTTTTAGATCAGTAAGGAACCCAACGTTGAACCAATACAAATACTGCATTTTAATGTTAGGAAACCGAGGCCCGGGAAAAGGATCAGACTTGATCAGTGTCTTGTGTACTCCCAACCAGAAGGTATTCAGTTCTAAGTGTGCTATTTTTAAGAGTAATCTCTTCAAATGGAAGCATATCAGATATGAATGAAGATGGTGGGAGGGACTGGGCATAATTCCTTATAAGAGTTATTGTTGTCATATGGTTTACTGACTGTCTATCGGGACAATCATTGAGCTAAGGGCTTTAGTAGATTTCACTTATGACCCTTCATGCCAGACTGTGCAGTTGTTCCTACCCTTAGGGTTTGATAGATCAGCAGACTGAGGCTTAGCAAGGTTGCCTAGATTATGTGTTTAAACAGAGTAGGCAGCAGAGCCAGAATTTCAGTTCAGTTTTGTTTTATTCCAAAGTCAAACTCTTTACAAAGCAGACAAGAACCATAGATGAGGCCGCCTTACTCATCAAATGAGACAGTAAGTTCCATGTGTAACCCCATGTTAATCTGAAATTATAAAAAAGAAAAGAAAACCCAATTGGAAGTTCCTTTTGAGGTCCATCAGGCTCTTATGTTGAAAGAGTACAAGACAGGAGAACCTAGACTTTTGATACTTCTCATACCCACTTCCAAATTCTTTCCAATTTTTCATTTCCACTGCATAAAATAGTACCCAAACATGTTATATTCTTTTTTTTTATTGTTTGCGATTCACTGAGGGTACAAAGAATGAGGTTACACTGAGTGCATTTGTTAGATAAAGTCCCTCTTTTAATTGTGTCCCATTCCCAAGAGGTGTGCCATACACCGTGACTCCCATAAACATCTGTTCAATAAGTAATTGAAAAAACTGCTAAAAAGACTCAAGTTCAAATATTTCTTTTCTGCAAAGAAAATGATTGCAAATGAAGCATAAGAATTGTAGCAAATCATACAGTGAAGAAATAGGTATCATAATAGGTAATGTCATGTGGTAGATAAGAGGTCAAATCCTGTATGATCTCTAACCTAATCCATCACAACTGGATCCACGTACTCATGAACTAGGAGTTCAATTTAATCAATATCAGGCAATATCAAATGAAGTTCCCTCCAGGCCTCAGGACAACCAAACCTTTAGGAATTCTTGTGATTAAATAAGGGCAAGTTCAAATCTCTCTCATCCAGATGAGTAAGGTACAAGCTGTGCGACCTTAAGTATATTATTTAATCTCTCTCAACATCAGCTATCCTTTAATATAGGGGGATAAAATTGGTACCCACCTCAGATCACTATTGTGCATTAAATTATATAATCAAATCATAGTGTCTGACTCAAGTAGTCGATCAATGGCAGCCTTAATCACAGCTCTTATTAGCTGCACCTACAATAGTGGTGCACGACACTGGCAAAATTATTTCTTAAAAAGCAGAAGCTGTAATTACTCCCCAAGAATTTCAGAAGCACCTGCTTTTCTGATCTTAATAAGAATATCCAAATTCCACTTTTTGGTACCTTATTCAAAAGGGTAAGTTTTGATAAATTATTCTAATCATTTTCATCAAAGGCTGAAACCTCTCTAAGGATTTAAAAATGGGGTTAATGATATTATCTACTTTATAGGCTTTTTTAAGAATTAAAAGAGGTAATGCATGTCATGTGCTTAGATAGCGTTTGCCACCATATTGTAGAAAGTTAATGATAGTAATAATTTAAAAACAGTCAACACTACATAGGCAATAAAGGTTACTTGTTACATTGGTTAACTTATTACTTCATTAATACTGTTAAACAAAAGCCTAAAACCCTCAATAGCTTTCAAGAACAAACATTTCTTTTCACCCTTACAGATTTTTAGCTTCATGGATTTGGCAGAGGCAGGTTGGGCTCATCTGGGCGATATGCTTCATGAGGTGGGATGGCTCAACTTGGAAGCAGGCTACAGGTTATCCCTGAGTCTGCTCCAGTGTTTCTCAGCATCCTGCATCCCCAGCGCATGCATGTCTGATTGTGAATGTCAGGAGCATAGCTCTCAGCCAAACGATGCTTCTGTTCTGGCTGTGCTTGCAAAACAATCCATTGACCTAAGAGAGTCGGTGGGGAAGGGCAGTATATCTCCCCAAGGGGATGAGGGATGGGAGTGAAGGTTCAGTGAATAATAACCTAATCCATCACAGCTGGATTCCATGTGTTCATGAACTAGGGAGACCAATTTAATCAATATCAGCCAATATCAAATAAAGTTCCCTCTAGGCCTCAGGACAACCAAACCCTTAGGAATGCTGGTGATTAAATAAAGGCAAGTTCAATTCTCTCTCAAGATCTTTTCCTACAGACCACGTTGAGAGAAACTAGCCCTCTGGCAGGAAGGGTTGCATTAGGAATACTGAATGAAAGCTAGAGCTTAAGGTACTACATAGGGAAGCAAAAGATAACTCTGAAGTCTCATTACGGATGAAAGGGATGACACCTTTGATCTATTTCAAATGAAAATTTCCTTTCCAATCTGATGAGGGCTGATACATGTGCATGAATATAATACATTGGATGCAACAGACTATTTTATATACAGTGACCGAAAGGAATCTTAAAAGCAAAGGTAGGAGAGCTCATAAGAACTTCACAGTGAATTCAAGGGGAAATTTTAACCTGGTTTTTCAAAATAAGTTTGTAAAACTAACTCATACAGAAAAAAGTCATAGGTAGAGTTGGAAAAATGCTATAGAGGAGGGAAGTCAGAAAAAAGATGGTGTTTAGGCCCAGATCTACAATTCAAATGGTCAGATTTTAACTGGATTGCTATTTTCTCAGCCTGAACAGTTTTATCTTGAAAGTGGCCAAGAGCTGAGCTTTGGTTCCTAAATCTGCCCTCATACTTTGTAATAGGGGGCACTTTCATCCTCTTTTTCTTCATCTCCTGGTAAGTACTTGCTCATATAGGATTTTAGGAGAATAAATATGTAAAACATTTAAAATAGAGCATAGTAATCTCTCATTAAATGTTGGTTTTTATTGAAGTCAGCAGTATCATCATCACTATGTATTATAAATGGATTGGCTGCACTGAGGTTCTTTAGATTATGAGGCTTTATGGTTTCTTAACAGGTCTGCAAACTCATTAACCATTAAGAGGCAGTATCTATGCCATCTCCCTGTTATGCTGGGCAAGTCTTTGTGACTTGCTGGGATAACAGAACATTGTGGAAACTTTGGTGGCTCCCAAGGCTAGGTTAGAAAAGGTCTACAGCTCCTGCTCGTTTCTGGTGGGACTCTCTCAGAGAGCCTTCAAGTGCCATGTAAGAAATGCAGTGATTCTTTGGCCAGTTAAACCACAAAGAGCCCCCCTGGAGAGTGAGAGGTGTCCAAGAGGCCCGAGGTCTCCCAGCCCAGACCCAGACATGGAGCAGAGAAGCCTTCAAGATCCCATTGGTCAGCCACCCCTGACTAACTGCATGGCCCATTCTAAGCAAAAACTACTTAGCTGAACCTTGCCAAGCATCTGACTCAGGGCAGAATGAGCAAATTTACTGGTTTTGGACACTGTTTTTGCATGACATATACACCAATAGATAACTAGATCACAGGGACTCTTCCTAGTTGACTCTGCAGCTATCCAAGTGGAAGGAAAGAGCCAAGGCAGGCAGAAAGGGTGGGCTCTGACCTTACCCCAGCTGAGTCAATCAGAATAGCTCTCTTTCATGGATTGGAATGCGGTATACATTTTCTATTGTGGGAGGGGGGGCTTCTACCCAAAAAAGCCCCCCCAAACCCCAAACAGTTTGAAGCCACGGAATTATATGATGTCTCAAATGCCTTCTTAATTTCACAGTTTCATAAATACATTTCACATATAATAATAACACCCCCAACACACACACAAGTGTTTAATGTACACTGAATCCTTAAATCTTCATCATGTCCCAGCAGCCTGGGATGAACCAGTCGAGTCAGGATTTGAACCCAGTCCATACTTACAATCAGAACACAAAAGCTAAACTGAGGTATTTTGCTTAATAAGGAAAAATGTTTATGCTTCTTGAGGACAGTTCTGAATGAGGGTGGGGTTTGCTTATAAAAGTTGAGTATCAGTTACACAGCACACCTGGCTTCCTTAATATCGGCCACCCCAAATTATTGCCTACACAACTCCAGTCTGCACTCTCTAGGGTAAAGGCATTGCAAGCTATGGCCAATTGGGAGAGGTAATTGATTAAGTCATTTCCACACATTAATTTCTCTAGTGGATAAGTAATTACCTATGGGAACCCAGATATTAAAAAATAAAAAGACAAATAAGCTTTATTGGTGAGAACTTCTGGGGAAATTACTTTTTTCAGGCAAAGTAAAAGAACCCCAAAAGGCCATTTTTGTGTCTATTGGGAGAGAGAATGAACAGTAGAAGAATTCAGATGATGAAGAAATCTGGGACTAACCAAATTAGAGGAGTTCATAAAATATACAGGATGTCCATAAAGTTTGTGTGGGATTAAATCTACTAAGTGTAGAATATAAATATCTCAACACAATAACTAAGAAAATGAGGTGAATGTTATGTTAACCAGTTGATGAAAGCATTTCAAATATATAAAACCAGCACATTGTACCCCATATTGCATTAATGTACACAGCTATGATTTAATAAAAAAAATAAAAATGGGCAATAAAATAAAATAAAATAAAATGGCATACTATTTTAAACTGCACACAAGCTTTATGGACACCCTGTATATAATGATTCTTTTATTGATTTATTAATTCTTTTCAAAGGATTAGCCTTCTGAGAAAATAATTAATAATACTAATTTTACTTATTGTGAGTAGTATCTGTTGAGTTCTCCCCATCTCCTGTCCCATAATTTTAAATATATTATCTTTTAATTTCCAATTATCCTAGGATATGGGTGGTAGTATTTCTGTTGTGCACATGAAGAAACTGAGGCTCAGAATGGTTAAACATTTGCTCAAGTCATAGAGCTAATAAACAGTAGAGATAGAACTTAAATTCAAAACTCAGCGACTGATTTCATATCTATTCTCTCTTCTTAGATACATGAAGGGTGATATTACCTCTCTTTAATTATACAAAGGAAGTCTATATGCATGACAAACACTCAAGTCTCCTACTTCTTAAAAAAGGCATAACAGAAAATTACATGAGAATGAACACGCAGACATGATCTGTAAACTGAAAGTACTACCATGTATGTCCTCAGCAACAGAAGGTGAAGGTGAGAGAAAAAGACACTTTGAACCAACCCTGAACTCTACCATGTTGGTAGAGTCAATAATTAAAAATGCTAATATTACTTATCTTGAGTAGTATCTGTTGAGTTCTCTCCATCCCCTGAGAGGAATCTAGGATTCCTGAAACCAACTGAGGGGAAAGGTGGACTCATGGAGTGTAATAGGGGGGTTAAGTTTCATGAGAGAATTGTTCCCAATACACTGTGGGAAACCTTCATTCTCTTTTACTCTGAGAAGGTTCCTCAGCCTGTTTTAGTTTTCATGACTTTGCCACTTTGTAAAAATACACACTCATTATTTTTTGATATTTATTCCTCATTTTGACTTTGTTTCCAATATAACTTCATAGTACAATTATGATTGAGCATTCCTGACCTGAATATTCAGGTACACAGATGTTCCCAGGGTATCCTGTACAGAGGCTCATGGTATCATATTGCCTTCATTATTGTTATTGATAAAAACTGAGTCAAAATGTTTTATTTCTTTTTAATTGTTTGTTTAAAGTATTTTTTAATTGTTTCAGGTTAATTTGAGAGCACAAAGAATTAGGTTATAATGTTTGCATTTGTTAGGTAGAATCCCCCATATAACTGGGTCTTTCCCCAAGAGATGTGCCATATAGCACAACATTGTGCCCATTAAGAGAGCAAACCCATTCCCCTCCCTACTACTCTCTCCCTGCTCCCTCATTCTCCTAGCCCCCACTTTGAATTGATTTGATTTTTTTCTCTTATGTGGATGTGTATTAGATCATCTATTGGCTTCATATTAGTATTGAGTACATTGGATTCTTGCTATACTTTACTAAGAAGAATGTGTTTCAACTCCATCAGGTAAATACAAAAATGTTATTGTATTTCTTCACTGAATAGATGATAATTTTTCTTTTCAATTAAAACATGATTTTGGGGGAGAAACTTTAGTATCACTGATTTTTTTTTTAATAATTTTATTGAATCATAATTATGTACATTGGTGCAATCACAGGGCACGATTCATATACATTCAGAAATATTTTGATCGTACTGTTACAGATATCCTTCATGGCATTTCCTTGATCACTATATAAA
>CAUYON010163752.1:0-10604 GCA_963573935.1 Arctocebus calabarensis | reverse complement strand
GGCTGCAGATGGGTTTTACTCAGTCTGTGAGTTCCAGCCCTTTGTCTCAGCATTCATCCCCTGAGGGCCAGGTTAAGCAAAGCAGCCCCTCTGCGAGTATTCTAATCCCTGCTTTGTGTCCCAGCCAGTACCGCCTCAGGCAAATCCTTCACGTGCCTTGGTTGCCGGTCCACTCTGCCAACACCGGCACCGGAGAAGCTGCAGCTTCCCCTGGCTGCCCAGAAGACTGGGAGTGTCCCCTCAAAACATCCCCAGGGGTGCAGCTCTCCAGCTACTGTTCCCAGAGCTGGTTGCTGTTTTGTGCCTCAGGAGACCTTCCCACCAGCCAGGCCTCCCCACGGCTCTCTCCCCTTTCACCACTGCGAACCGGAAAACCAGCACAGTTCAGCAAGTTTGCACCCATCCACACCCCTCGAGAAAATCTCCATGAATCTGGATTCCATGGGGAACAGGCCTCCAGACCTTGGGGTGAGAGTGGAGGGGAACACCAGGAACACCAACTTGCAGGTGGAAAGTATATACAGTTTTGTGCCTGGCTGGAGAGCACCGCGGCACCCTAGTAGGGGAAGGAGGTCTGGTTTTTAGAGGGCCTCTCCCGTGGGGTAGAGTGGGAGGACATTTGAACTCTGCTTGCTTGTTTGTATGGAGGTATGGAGTATCCTGCGAACCTCTCTGATGGGGGAGGGGACTCTCATCCTCTTGGTGATGTGCTCTGTACCTTTTTGTTTGTGGCCTCGGGGTCTCAGGTTGCCCTAGCAGGGTTGATGTGCACTCTTCAACCTTTTCTTTTGGCTCAGATCCAAGCCATTGGCTTTCTTGCTGTTTCTGTCCTTTAACTCTCCTTCTGGACGGGAACCTCTGCAGAAAGCTGGCTACAGATCTCTGTCTTGGCTCCTCCCCCTTGGGCAAGGTTTTTAACCTCTCTGACCTTCAGTTTTCTCATAGTATTATTGTGAGAATTAAACAACATGATACCTATTTTTCTGATCAGAATTTTGTAGGGTTCCCTGTTTGCAACTCATCAGCTCCCAAACACCCTGTGACTGAACCTGGTCAGAGTCTCAGTCTCTGGCACTAAGATAAATTCAGCCAAATGAAATTGGGCCATGAACGCTGAACACACAATATGCATTTTTACAAAGGAAAATGAAGAGCAGACTAAACTGCTGGTTTGTTTGATTTACATTTCTGTCCTTCTGCTCATGAGATGTGGAACCAATGCCAAGTTCCCTGACTTGTTTGCATCTCAGTTTCCTGGTCTGTAACAGGATAACCACTGGGTTGGTTTGGTGGGATCATCATGAAGATGAGATGTGACAGCACAGATTCGGGGCAGACCTGGCACATGGTGCACACTCTGTAGCTCTTAGCTCTTCCTGAGAAGACTCCAGGCAGAGCTGAACCACACAGCTGGACTCTAACTGGCTCTAGATTTTACTGTTTAACTCTTACCTTTTTTGCCCGCACGCTGTCTGTGGTGGCGGTTCTGGGGCTTTATTACTACTGTTTGATGCTTTCTTCTTTAGCCTCCGTATCTGGACTCTCCCTGGGACTCTTGAGTCTCCCTCCACCAGGCTTCTCAGGTCCCTTCTTCTTCCCTGTTTCTGTCGGTCACCCTGCCTTGGCCTTCTTCCCTGCCCACCTGACCTGCCACACTAGCTTGAGGTCAGTAGACCACACCAAAATCACCAGGTAGAATCACCTAAGAGCAGCTTTAACAAGAAAATTCAATGCAAAAGCACCGAGCCCCTAGATTCTGATTCAGCTAGTCAGGGATGAAATTTTAGACATCTGTGTTTTTTAAAATCTCTCTAGAGGATTCCAGTTTGCAGGCTGGGCTTTCCTGTGTTTTGCTGCAAAATCAGGAGCTCAACATTGTTTAGAGCTTTGCTTTTCTCACCTGCTGAGAGAAAAGTCCTGACATTGACCCAGGTCAATGCAATTAGATAGGAAACTTCAGCCTTGTCATATGCCTCCTCTCCCATTAAACAAACAAACAAATATGTCTCTCTCTGATCACATTTTGTCTTTCATTGCATCTCTTTAAGCACTCATTTATATCCTTCATTAGGTAGTCAACTTCTTGGGCTGGGGTTCACAGTCTGCTCAACTTTGTACCTCCCATAATATGCAGTGTAGGCCTTCACACATAGGAAATACTCAATACGTGATTATTGGATTGGTTTCCAGTTGTTTTGTGTGTCTCCCAGGGTCTAGAACAGGCCTGGGAGCATAGTAAACACTCAATAATCATTTCTTCATTGGTCGATTAATATATCTACTCAAAACCTACAGAGAGAAAGTGGAGGGCAGAGAAGCAGACCCAGCCCTATATTGACTGAATGTCTGCAGGAACGTGATTTAACTGAGTGCTTTTGCCTCTGATGTGGGTGCACAGAAGAGGCCACAGACACACCCACATGCACACACACAGAGTTCTTGGAAATGCAAGAACTGATCTTTTGGTTAGGTGATCCTATCTATGGTGAAAATTGAAATGTTAAATGAGACCAATGTTAGGTTTAATTATGCTCAATGGATTAAAATAGTTTGATGTGAAAGTATTTTGGAAAGTACCACCCACATGTAAGTTATTACAAATGGGCTAGGAATAGACAGTTTGGGAGTGCAGATGCCTGGGTTCTAGTTTCTGGTCAGCCACTCATCTGTGAGACAACATTGGCCATGTCCCTTAACTTCCTGGAATTTCCGTTTCTGCACCTGGAAGTAAAGCTTTGGCTTAAGCCAGCCCTTCTTTTCCCTTCCCTTCCCCCTTCCCTTCTCTCTCTCTCTTCCTTCCTTCCTTTCCTCTTCCTTTCTTTTTTCCTTCTTTCCTTTCTCTCTTTCTCTCTCTCTCTTTCTTTGAAACAGAGTCTTACTCAGTTGCCCTGGGTAGAGTGCTGAGGTGTCATAGCTCACAGCAACTTCAAACTCCTGGGTTCAAGGGATACTCCTGCCTTGGCCTCCCAAGTAGCTAGGACTACAGGCACCTACCACAACACCTGGCTAGTTTTTCTAGAAGAGATGAGGTGGGAGGAGGTCTCACTCTTGCTCAGGCTCAAATTCCTGAGCTCAAGAATGCTAGGATTCCAGGCGTGAGCTATCGTGCCCAGCCTAAATCAGCAGTTTCTATATCTTGCAGTGCATTCCAAAGAGAAAAAATTTCCCAGAATATTAAAGATGTTAATAGTAATAGGTGTTTAAGACCAAGCAACTGACAAACAAAAATTTTGAGCAACAAATAAAAGTCGTTTAGGACGTGTTGCTGAAGTTAAATGAAATAACTAAGGACTTCTTAGTGCCTTTTTTTTTTTTTTTTTTGGTGTTTACTAACCAAGGGGATAAGAACAGGTTTCCCTAAAGCCATATGGCTCTGAAACATGCATCCCCCACTCCGGAATGCTTAGCAACAATCTGAGGAATCTGCAAACTGTTGCTCAGGAGCAATAGCTGGTCCTTTTGTACCCTGGTATCCCACCAGGATCCCCACCCCACAGGTTCCTTCCAGGAACTGACTCACCCTGAAGAAAATCTCCTTGTTTGTGATGCTTTTATCCCAATTTCCTTGGTGTCTTCCTTCACCAACTCACCTTTTCCAGGAAGTCTTCCTACCTTGCTCTATCCCAGAATGGTATCCTCTGACTTTGGAGCTATTAGTGCAGGAGTGTAAAAAGAGAAAGATTTTTGATACCAGATAGCAGGGTTTGGATCCTAGCCTACCAGGTGTGTGAGTACCTGGGCAAATAAAAGCCTCTCGGAGTCACCTTGTGCTTACGAGCACTATGTGGGTAATTCTCTGTGCACATTTGTGGTTTGTATCATGCAGTATCCACTTGTCTTTCTTCTGGGCCCACCCCAGCCACATCCTGAGTCCAGGGTGGGTAAGTGCCCAGGCCCAAAGCAATCAGAGCATCACATTCCCTTGGCCATAGCAAAGGGCACAGAACTCACTCAGGATCAAAGGAATACAAGTGTAACTTTGCTGATATTTCTGAAAATTAGGCTCGTGCTTTTTCTACTAGATTTGAAACTTAGAGAAGATAAAGCTTGAGGATGCTTCTTACAACAGTGAGTCCCAAAGGTTGCCATACAGACATACATAGGGAGAATGGGAAAATAGCAGCCAAATGTACCTTTATTTACAAAATGTTCATTACAAAATTTTATAAAATATTCACAAAACATTTCTCTATTGATATGTAAATATAAAATATTTAAATATAAAATACAACATAATATGAGTTTATTAATTTTTCCTATTTATAGTGACCTTTGGGACACCCTGTACAGCGGAATACACGAGAATGAAGAAATAATCACATGTATTCAACACCAAATTGGAACCCATCAATCAATACTGAACTGTACATATGCAAGTAAATCTCAATGAAAATCAAGATGGGAGGAGGAAGGAGTAGAAAAATTCACACCTATTGGAGATAGTACATTCTATCTGGATAAAGGGCACACTTACAGCTTTGTCTCAATCTGTACAACAACTAAAATATATAAACAAAACGTGTACTTCCTAACATTCTGAAATTTAAAAACAAAACAAAACAAAAAACCCACAGTGGAATATAAACTTAGTGGCTGGAATTTCAGCAGCTATCTTGGACCATGAGGTGACCTTAGAAATGGAAACCATGAAAGATTCCTGGGTCCCTGCCACCCTGGAACACCATCCCAGCTTTGGGGACTATTTCTTGTCTTTTGAAATTGGGAAATAAACTCCTATTGCCTTTAAGCCACTGTCATTTTTTTTTTTGTTATTCACAGGCAGATTTAATTCTAATCCATAGTTTGAGTCAGATTTTGTTTTCCTTGCTTCTTTGTTTGTTTTTAAACAGAAGGAGTCTGACCTGACATAGCCTCCTACCTCCATGGTAGGATTATGTTAGGGGCTGAATCGTGTCCACCACAAATTCATCCGTTGAAGTCTTAACTGCCAGTGATCCAGAATGTGACTGTATTTGGAGACAGGCTTAAGAGTTAATTACATTAAAACTAGATATTTAGTTGGTTCCTAATTCAATATGACAAGAATCCTTATAAGAAGAGAAAATTTGAATACAGATATGTGTGTCCACAGAGGAAAGAAAGGAGGGAGAATATGGTCATATGCAAGCCAAGGAAAGAGGTCTGGGGATAAAACAAACCCTGCCAAAACCTTGATCTTGAACTTGAGCCTCCACAAACTGTCAAGAAATAAATCTGCTGTTTTAGCCACCCAGTCTGTAGGGCTTTGTTACGGTGGCCCCAGCAAACAAACACAGAGCAAATGAAAAAATAATGTATAGAAGGCATCTAGTTCTGTGTTTGTAACCTGGATCCTTTAACAAACGTGACTTCCCATTCCCCATGTGCTAACTCACACTGTCAGGAATGTCTCGGTGAGGCTGTGTGCTCCATTTTCCTAACTAGATCCTTGAAGGCTACAGAGCACCTGACTCAGGACCATTATGCACATTAGAATACTCAATAACTACTTATTGATTAATTAGGACTCCCTAGGCCATGCTAGGCAGGCAGAGATGGATTAAGTTGTTTAATAAAGTCTGTCCTCATGCCCCAAATTCCTCTGGCAGCCTTTTCCTTTAAAGGGAGAAAAGTAGGAGCAGGCAGATTTTACAGCTGGTTGAAATATCCTGGAAGAAGCTGTCAGGGGAAATCGTCGTGGAGATGAAGCTGACAGAGTGATGGCCTGGCAGCCCTTTGCTATTAGTTTCAAGCTACCAGTTATGTCTGTTTTAATCTGGAGGATGTTTTGGTAATGGAAAGAGTGCGTGAATCTCAATAATGCAAAGTTAATGCTGTTAGCATTTGCAGCCATCATTGCTACACTTTTATCCAACAGGGATTTTTTTTTTTTTATTCCTCTTCAGAGCTGTAAAAGGATGGAAATATTCTGGCTCACTCTTATTTTTGAGAACAGTAAGTGAATGTTAGCCCTCCTGCCCCTTAAATCCATAGCAACAAACTGATTCCTTTTAAAACCTAATTTCAAAACGGTGGCTAGACCTGGAAATCCATCCTTTTAAGCTCGGATGTGGTATGGCAGAGGTTATATCTTCACTCCTGTAATTTTCCTCTAGGGAACGACTAGACCTTTGCTAACAAAGTATTGGTTAAATTTCACCCACTGGGAAAAAGAAAACTGACAAAAAATGTTTCACTTTGCCCAGTTGTAGGGCTGCAGAAGATTTTTTCCTCCTGTGGCTGGTAAAGGGATAATGGTGTCATCTGATCCTTTGCCCTTCCCTGGGTAAAGTAGCAGATAAGGTATTTATCTGGATAATTAAGCAAATGTGAACAAACAAAAGCAAAACCAAACAAACAAAATACATAGTTTGTCTGGGTTCTCTGAAGTTGTCTTTGGCAGTAAGATGAGGGGAGAATGGTGAGATGACGTTATTTAGATATTGGCCTTCCTTCTCTAGTTCTTTGTGCAGAGGGATGCTGTCATCCCCAGAGGTCTAGCCTTTCTTTGGTGTTGGCTCTTTTTATACTGCTATCAGAGTATCCCTTTAAAAACCTTTCCATCCTTCCAAGGGATGCCACAGAACTTTCCTTAAAGGACTAACTCCTAGTAAGTATATTACAGGAATAATCTTTTATCATCGGGGCTGCTGGCTGACCAGATACTTCTTATTTTCTAAATCTCCTTATATCTGATTCTGTTAAAAGAAATACTCTTTAAAAAGTATGTTGATGGCTCGGCACCTGTGGCTCAGCGGTCTAAGGCGCCAGCCATGTACACCTAAGCTGGCGGGTTTGAATCCAGCCCGGGCCCCCCAAACAACAATGATGGCTGCAACCCCCCCCCCAAATGGGCAGGCATTGTGGTGGACGCCTGTAGTCCCAGCTACTTGGGAGATGGAGGCAGGAGACTCGCTTGAGCCCAGGAGTTGGAGGTTACTGTGAGCTGTGATGTCACAGCACTCTATCCACGGTGACAGCTTGAGGCTCTGTCTCAAAAAAAAAAAAAAAAAGTTGATTATGAAGCATTCTACTAAGTGTTTTATAGAAGAATGATTTTTCCTCACCAATTTGCATAAGACAGCATCTCCTATAAAAGCCCATTTCAAAAGAAAATTTTGAAAAGGAATTACCATTATTTCCAATTTCCATATTTTGAACTTGAATAATAGGAGAACCTTACAGTTAAATATTTGCTTTGAGATGTTTAGCTTTCTTTTTTTGTTTATAGTTTGCAAAGAGAGTCTGCATGTAGGTATGGTGTGTGTGTGTGCACGTGCACACTTGTGTGTGTAAATAGAAGAGGAAAAGTTCATTTTTGACTCTTAGAGACACCTGGAAGGGCTGTTAGTTCTCCTGTGGTCAGCAAACCTGATGGTTAGAGGGAGGCGGAGATTCTTGTTCTCCTGGACACAAAGGGCGTCCGTGGAGCCCATGGCCATGTCTGCTACTCTTGCCCCACTCAGGCTCAGAGTCATCCCGGGGTCCCTTTAGTAAGAGGTCCCCTCTCTCCTTAGCATCTCCCAGTGGTTATAGTCAGACAGAGCTCTGGGGTTGAGAAGGGGTTAGCATGGAGGCAATAACCAGGGGAGTAATGGGGGTCTCTTCTAAGGGGGCCGATGGGCACCCCATGCTCCATAGGTAAGTATGGGCAAAAGATGGCCTCTGTATATTGGTTCGTGGTTGTTTATTCCTTTATTGCAGGCTGAGACCCAGGAGTTCAAAAGTGATGAATTGTTGCCAAATTCAATTTTTTATACATTCAATAATTTAAAAAATAGCCCAAACAAGCACATTTTAACCACTTCAGGCCTGTTTGTTTTGTACCCTGGGTGAAAACTTACCCAGCACCTACTGGTCAGTAAAAGATGGGACCTTGTGGGTATAAGACCTTAGCTGGTCCCCTCTAGTTCCCTGGTCCTCCCCCTTGAGCGGCAGCTCCCTCTGGGTGATCTCAGGGTGTGAGAGACTTCTGGTAGGCAACCCCTGCTTTGGGTATCCCAGTAAAAGTTGTGGGTTACCTCTTCCATGATCAGCTCTCAAACCCTCATTAGTATATTATGATCAAGGCCTTGTGACTCTCAGCCATCAGCTCCGGACTCTGCCTCTGAACCAAAGGGCTGCCACAAAAGCATTTGATTGACTGCCCTATTTTTTTTTTTTTATTAACCTCTTCTTTTCCAATTGTTTCCAATTGGAACAATGCTCAGCCTTCCAAAACCTGTCTTTTCTGAAACACCTGTAGAAATAAATTATCTTATCTACTAAGAGGCAGCAATTAACTGGCAGTCTTTCTGTTGGTTAAGTGGGACGTATATAGATGTTTATTTTTTTAATAAACTGCAATATATGATATATTCTTTGTGCACGATATGTACATATATAATAAAATATAAAAAAGTCACCTTTTTAAAAAAGAAGAGACAAAGGAAAGAGTGGAGTTTGGGGTGAAGAAAAAAATGAGAAGTAGAAATAAAATTAGTGTCCAATTATCTAAGACTGCTTCATGTCTTTTGCTAATCTTGTTTCTATAACTAGATTACAAATTTGTTGAGATCGTGGATGAATGTCTTCTCCCTTTATTAGCAGTGTCCCAGTACAATATTGGATTAGTATTTGTTCTCCATGAATACTGTTGATGAAGGTAAAGTTAAAAAGGGGGCCGAGACTGGGAGAAAGAACAGATGGAGAGAAACAAGAGGACAGGGCTTAGAGTGGAAGAGAGAAAACTGCAAAAGGAATCTCAGGTGAGTGACCTTAGGCAAATTCCTCACCTATACATGGGGATTAGATGGCTAGTGTGACCAGATAAGGCTATGCAATGACATTTATTGGAGCAAAGGTATTTTTGTGGCTTGTATCTTTTCCTATGCCCCAAACCCCACAGAGGTGGCACTCAGAAGAGTAGGTGGTAACATGAGCTCCTGGAATCACCTGGAAAATCTCAGAGGGTTAGGATAAAGGCCCACTTTAGAAGATGAGCTCCTTTATCTCGGGAAGATGTTGTCTAATTCGGCTATTTGTATTTTAGGGGTTAAATGGCAAAATCCAGATTTCAAGAGAAGGAAGGCGCCCAGGGACTGTGTGTTAGCAGATCCTGGTCCCACTTTCGCTTGGCTTTCTGGGCCCAAGTTGCAGCTGGTTGTGGCCATGTTTAGGAACCAAGGCATTGAGAGCTGATTTGGGGGCCCTTGGAGGAGTTAAGCTTTGTGTGAACAGGTGATGTGCCTAGATAGAGGTGTTCTCACTGGCCCTGGAGGAGCGTCCACAGAGAGTCTAGATTACCAAAGGGTAAGAGGAATCTCAACAGGGAGACTTCAGACTCCATGCTAATAAGGCACACAGAGATTTGGATGATTGATTAGAAAAAAAAGAGAGAATGGAATTTGTACTTGACATTTGTGGAGCAATTTCAACCAGTCATATTATGATTAAACATGCTGCATGCTTGCTTCCTCATGCAGGATGAACTGAATACGTATTCTAAAGCAAGACAAGGACAATTATAAAAAGATTTAGGAAGATGCCAGGGTTATTGATTGGAAACATCCATTGTTCTGAATTATGTGGCATTGGTTGGCTTTCTCTTTGGTGCAATTGCATTACAGAATATTGCTATCATTCTGGTTTCCACAGCATGTAGGGACTTAAAAGGCCTTTATAGCTGCAAATTTTGGATGCAACCCTGAAAAACTGGTTTCAGAAAGTCAGAAAAAAATGGGTACTTGAAAACTCCTCACAACTGCTGAAAAACTTCAGTGTTCCCTAATAGCTCATCTTGTACTGCACATGGGAAGAGCAGGCAGTTTCTGGATGGTCACGGGGACTCTTCTAAGGTCATTATGTCACCTTGGCCTGAAGGAGGGTACATCTACCTATGAGCCCATTCTCTTTGACAGTATCTAATCTGCCATTTACTTCAGGCACCAACACACCTGTATCTTTTTCCAAGTCTGTTTTCTTTGTGAAAAATAAAAAACAAACAAAAAACTCTGCTGGTGGCTCCTTGGTATGAGAAACCTGGACCATCTTTTTTTATGTATTTATTTTTAATTATTTTTGAGAAACAGTCTCACTTAGTCACCCTGATTAGAGTGCTGTGGTGTCACAGCTCACAGCAACCTAAACTCTTGGACTCAAGTGATCCTCTTGCCTCAGCCTTCCAAGTAGCTGGGCTACAGATAGCTGCTACAATGCCTGGCTAGTTTTTCTATTTTAAGTAGAGACAGGGTCTTGCTCTTGCTCAGGCTGGTCTCAAACTCCTGAGCTCAGGTGAGCTACACACCTCAGCCTCCCAGAGTGCCAGGATTACAGGTGTGAGCCACCACACCCAGCCCTTTTAAATTTTATTTTATTTTATTTTATTTTTTTATTGAATCATAGCTGTGTACATTAGTTCAACCATGGGGTACAGTGTGGGGGCTTCACATGCAATCTGAGATATTTTATCAACCTCATTGACATACCATTCATGATATTTTCTTGTTTACTATATGAAAACATTTTTGATCCTTATTTAGAAGTTTTCTCCTGACCCTTCGAATATGTACCACACATGTGATCTCACCCTTTGTCCCATCTCCCCCCACCCTCTCCCTCCCCTTCCCTCCCTCTCCCCTTTCCCC
>CAUYON010163750.1:0-14241 GCA_963573935.1 Arctocebus calabarensis | reverse complement strand
GTGATCAAGGAAATGCCATGAAGGATATCTGTAACAGTATGATCAAAATATTTTTGAATGTATATGAATCGTGCCCTGTGATTGCACCAATGTACATAATTATGATTCAATAAAATTATTAAAAAAAAAAAAAAAAAAAAGTAGACGCAAAGAAGCTCTTATGCCATATTTTACTTTAGGGTATATAGACTTTGTGATAGAATTCTTTGGACATATATTATTTTTTTAGGTTGTCTTACTTTGTCTTATCAGAAACTTTGAGTATGCCATCATTTGAAGAATTTTTTTTTGCCAGAAACATTATTCAAATGAAGACATTTCTTCATCACCCATAAATGGTTACAAAATGATGAATGTCCATCTGCATTTGAAGGCCAATTTAATTAATTGTTCTAGTATGTGTCTTCATGGTGATCAGCCTTTTGATATGGTATTTTGTCATTAACTGTTCATTATTATTATTTTATCATAGTTACAAGAACTGAGAGATAAAAATCTATGGAAACACTCTACCTCCCTTTCCAGTCTATATAAAAATATTAATAATCCATGTCAACTACTAACACCAGGGTAAGATATACATTAGTTTCTAAAATATATCTGTAATATATTTATTTAGGTTAGAAAAATATGCCTATTTCCATACATAATGACATCATAAAATTGTGTGAAATAGTATGATGGAAACAAATTCTTACAAAATATATGAACACATAATAAATGCCTGTAGCTCATTACTTAAATGTATGCAATATTCTTCTTGTTATTTTATTATGTTTTCCATTGTTAACCAGGAGGCAAATGATACAATGCATCAAATATAGTACAAATCCAAATTTTAACCTCATCTTTCTTTGAGGATCACAGGATCAATCAAAAGTGGTGCTGACAAGGCGAGGAAAACTGTGGATATAAGTTCAGTACAGGGAGGTCATTAGCAAAAGCCATCAGAAATAATCTAGAAATGGCAAAAAATAGTTGAGCAAAATATCCAAATATTTCTCAAAATGTTAAAAAGAGAAACTCTGGTTTATTTTTGTGGCAAAAACACCATTGGTCCTTTGATAGAGATTGCATTGTATCTGGAGATCACCTCAGGGGGTCTGGTTATTTACCAGTATTAATTCTTCCAATCTACAAGCACAGAATATCTTTCCATTTATTTGTTTCCTGTACAGTTTCCTTTATCTTTATTTTATAGTTTTCATTGAGAGATCTTTCACCTTTTTTGTTAAATTTATTCCAGCGTATTTTATGTTCTTTCTAGCTATTGTCAATGAGGTTGCTTTCCTCATGTGTTTGTGCACTGGTTTGTTATTGGTGTATAGAAATGCAACTTTTTGTATGTTGATTTTATATCCTGCAACTTAACAGTATTTGTCTATCAGTTCTACGGAATTTTTTGGTGGAGTCTTTTATCCTGTGATTTCCAGACAAAATCTACCCACTTCTTTCTCTATTTTGGTAGTAGTATTTTGCTTCTCTTGAGAAGTATTGTCTTGAAAAAAAATCTTTAGACATGGACATTGTGAATTCTTGAGGAGTAAAGTGAGATCCATGAAATTTCAGGTAAGTAGCAAGGTGGGGAACTTGCGAAGCCAGTAGTAACTTATCTGACAGAATTCCTCAAGCAACGCCAATCAAAATGCCATTAAAATCATCCTGGGTATAAATTATTTACAATACAACAACAAAGATTAACCAAGTGTCCAGGGAAATTAAGCAAACACAAACAGTAATGGAGGGACATTTTTAAAGTTCAAAAGTTTTGCTGCATAAAATGTGAAAATAAACCAGTGAGATTTTCAAGACAATGTCATTAATCCCTGAAATGAAGCAGCCAGAAAACCACAAGTAGAATTTAGAAAATTATTGAAATATACTCTTAAATGTATGAAGGCAAGTAGAATACTTAATAAAAATAAGGGCCTGAGAATTTAAAACTCACAGAACAATAACTACTACAGAAAAAATCAGAACATGATTAGACGTGATAAAATGGAAAATTAACATCTACATCAATCAACCAAAGATGTGTGGAGTAACTGAGCTAGAGCTTTGAAGGAATAAAAGATGAAAGGAAGGCAAGAGAAAATTATAGATCTCTAGATAAAAGCAGAAGATATTGAAGTTTGCCGAAAAATACAATGGATCCAGAATCAATAAACAGAAAATAATAGAAGACACATTTTTAAAACTGATGGAAGAGCTCAGACTGGAGCTTACAAGTGCTTCAGTACAGCCCCATGTAAATAAAGTGAAGCTATGGGGGAAAACTAGCAATTTTTCATCTCATAGGACTGTCTGACTCTAAGGAAATCAAAATAATTCTTTACGAGATCCCAGAATAATGGGTTATATTTGAGGAAATACAAGTTAGGGTTACTTTTGTTTTTCCAGTAGCAAGTGGACCAGAAAGATTATGAGTCCTAGATAAAAAGAAAGAAGATGGGGCAGAGCCTGTAGCTCAAAGGAGTAGGGTGCCGGCCCCATATACAGGAAGTGACAGGTTCAAACATGGCCCTAGCCAAAAACTGCAAAAAAAAAAAAAAAAAAAAGAAAGAAGATGTTCTTCTTAGGATGTTCATTTGTAAAGAAAATATTTTACGTGAGAAGGGAAAGAAAATATTTTGCAGATCTTATAAATGTCTCAGGTATTTTATCAACACATTTCTTATTGTGTAGCTGAAAGGTAAATGCTCTGTAATAGGATTGATTTAAAAAACAGTCACCTAAAGGAGATGCTTTATGAACAAATAAAAGTATCTAAAAAATACTTAAGCTAGAAATGAAAAAGGGTTGAGTTGGGTAAAAATAAAAATACAGCAGAACATCTGTAAGTTGACCACCCACAGGACCGTGACAAACTGGTCAACATACAGAGGTCAGCAGAAGGAACCAGGCTGCTGTGCTGATACTGTGACACACACGTGGTGCATGTCTGGTCTGTGAAAATTAGGTCAGCTTAACATGGTGGGAACATACAGGGAGGTGGTCAGCTATGGCGGCTCTACGGTACACATATTCATTTTACATATTAACAATACAGTGAAATAAACGAAGAAAGGGAGAACCACTTACTCTTGGTGCTGGGCCCTGCGGCCCAGATGTGGCCTCACTAGGGGCTCGTCCTAGGATATAGGTGGCCCTGAGGCAGGTGGAACTTTACTGATACAGCTGCCCCCAGCCCCATGACAAGCTGTCGGGGAGGCTGCCCCCAAGCACCAAGCACCACTGAGCCGGGTTCTCGTGTATTCCTTGGGAGGCCACTGAGATGCCTCTAGTTCCCACTGCCATTGGAGTAGCCGTCTCTGGACCCCTCAGGGGAGAGGAGGCTTCAATGAACTTGAGTTCTAAAACGTGCCCTGGAGGAGCGGGTACACGCGCGTACAGAGAGAACGTGCAGAATAGGAAAACGACCCTGCAAGATTCATTTCTTCCAAGTACATCATAGCTCCTTGCTTCCCCAGAATTGACAGACTTTCGGAGTGAGCTTTTGGTCTAAAAACTGAGGGATCTTCCTGATTCCTCACTTCCTGGACTCGACCAAAGCCTGTCAGCCCCCTACTCGGGTGTGTGGTTATCTGGTCAGGAAGGATGACCAGGTTGGAGCTCTGTCTGTGATGATGGCCATAGAAAGCAGCATGCCCCAGTGAAGGAAAGGGACTACAACTTAGCCTGTGTGACATCTCGCCCCCTCCCACCAGCATCACACTAATTTACATGCACAAATCAAGCACCCATTTCCCTCCTCAATTTTTATTTATTTATTTACGTTTTGAAAGTCTCTCACTCTGACACCTTGGTAGAAGGCTGTGGTGTCATAGCTCACAGCAACTTCATTCTCTTGGGCTCAGGTGACCTTCCTTGGCTCAGCACCCCCTCCCAGTAGCTGGGACTACAGGCACCTTCCATGATGCCCAACTATTTTTTCTATTTTTAGTAGAGACAGGGGTCCCCCTCTTGTTCAGGCTGGTCTCCAACTCCTGACCTCAAAGGGCCCCTCCCTCCTCAGCCTCCCAGAGTGCTAGATTATAGGTGAGAGCCACTGCACCTGGCCATTTCCCCCTCTAAAATATGACAACACTGGTGAATATTAAGACAATTAACTAATTAGAAGAGAGCAAAGGATTCCCAGCCAACAGAAAAGCAGAGGTGTATGTATTTGCTTTTCTGAAAGAGATGAGGTGAGTGGTTCATGGTTTGCTTGTGGGGCTGGGCATCCGGGAGCTGAGATAGGGTACCTGCGTCCTATTTCCTCCCACCTCTGCCTGCAGCTCTGGCTCCTTCCCCAATGCTGCGTGTTTCTTCCTCCCACTCCTCAAGGAGAAGAGACAGAGACAGAGCAGGGTAGAGAGCAAAGGAAACGTGTCTTTGAATCCAAATTACTCTTTGAATCCAGACGCTATTACTTGTTTGGCCCTGCATGGGGCAAATTACTTAGCTCTGTGCCCTTAGCTGCAATAATATTATAGAAGGTCCTTGAAAGGGAACACTTCTACACTGCTGGTGGGCATGCACACTAATACGTTCCTTTTGGAAGGATGTTTGGAGAGTACTTGGAGATCTAAAAATAGACCTGCCATTCAATCCTATACTTCCTTTACTAGGTATATACCCAGAAGCCCAAAAATCACATTATAACAAAGACATCTGTACCAGAATGTTTATTGCAGCCCAAATTCATAATTGCTAAGTCATGGAAGAAGCCCAAAGGCCCATGAACCCATGAATGGATTAATAAATTGTGGTACATGTGTACCATGGAATACCATGCAGCCTTAAAGAAAGATGGAGACTTTACCTCTTTCACGTTTACATGGATGGAGCTGGAACATGTTCTTCTCAGTAAAGTATCTCAAGAATGGAAGAAAAAGTATCCAATGTACTGAGCCCTACTATGAAGCTAATTTAAAGGTTTCATATGAAGGCTATAACCCAACTATAGCACAAGAATATGGGAAGGGAGGGGTGGGGGAAGGAAGGTTGGGGTGGAGGGAGGGTAATTGGTGGGGCCACACCTATGGCCCCTTAGAAGGGTACAGGCGAAATTTATAAATGCAGAATACAAATGTCTTTACACAATAACTAAGAAAATGCCATGAAGGCTATGTTAAACAGTTTGATGAAAACATTTCAGATTATATATGAAACAAGCATATTGTACCCCTTAATTGCACTAATGTATGCAGCTACAATTTAATAAAGAGAGAGAGAAAGAAAGAAAGAAAGAAAGAAAGAAAGAAAGAAAGAAAGAAAGAAAGAAAGAAAGAAAGAAAGAAAATAAAAGAAAAAACTAGGTCTTAGAAAATAACACTTTAGAAGGTCTTCAAAGAGGCTAAATGAAGTAACATTGTCACATGTTAATATAATAATGTGTCATATGCTTAGCACATTATTCATCAACCAAATAATGCCTCAAGAAATGCTGTAATCCTAGCACTCTGGGAGGCTGAGAAGGGTGGATAGCTTGAGCTCATGGGTTTGAGACCAGCCTGAGAAAAATGTGAGACCTAGTCTCTACTAAAAAATAAAAAAACTGAGGCAAGAGAATCACTTGAGCCCAAGAGTTGGAGGTTGCTGTGAGCTATGATGCCACGGCACTCTACCCAGGTTGACAGCTTGTGACTCTGTCTCAAAAAAATAAATAAATAAATAAAAATAAAAAAACGAAGAGAAAGAAAGAAAGGCTAGTTACTCTCTCCAAGAGGAATAAAATATTAAACAAGGATGAAAAACTTCTATAATCTTCATGTTAAAGATTTAGGATTTGCCCATCATCTATCCTCCAAGGGAAGACAGACTTTGCTCAAAATCCATGTGCAAGTGACAAATCCAGAACTTTAATACAAACTTTCTAACTCAGAAAATAGTCCTGCTACAAAAAGCTCAAATTGGAGAACAGATAAAGATGTATTAAAAGTGGAGAATTGGTACATAGCTATTTTTCCCAAAAGTTTTCAAGAGTAAAGTCTACGTGTTTGAACTGAAGCTATAGAGATATTTTAAAAGAAAAGGGGAAAAAAAAAGAGCATCAATGTGCTCACTCAAAGGGTAAATACTGACAGGAAACTGTAGCTACCTGGTACTGAAATCACCACTGTCACATCATCTTGTCAGCTTTTGAAGTCTAAAATTCTAAAAGTTCAAGTGTATTTTGAAATGGCCCTGCCAGCGTGCAAATTCCGTCAGCAGGGATGAAGACTTCTCCTGCCTTTTCACATCTGTGGTCCATGCTGTTCTACAACTGCCTCCTTCCAGTAGTAAGTTCTGGGAGGAGAACTTCATCTTTGCCCATCAACCCAACCCATGGCTGCGTTCATTCTTTCATGTGTAGTGAAGACCCAGCAGGCATCACAGGTGCAAACTTGGGGATACGGGACACAAATCAAGTTCCAGAGACCAAATCCTCAGTCTTTGGGGAGAGGGGAGAGGCTATGGACAGCAGCGCTGATGCTCTGTGTTAGCAGAGAGGCTGGGTCTATGGGCACAGCTCCAAGGAGATGCTGGAACCAGCCTGCTGGGCCCCAGCACTGCGTCTTCCAGAACACCTCACCTTGGTCTCCAGAGGGGAAATGCCAGCTTGGTTTGTACACAGACCATCAAGGGGAGGCAGTAAGCAGGTGGGTGGACTAGTCTGTGCCCAGACCCTAAGGAGTTCTCCCAAGAATGTGTTTAGCAGGACAAGAGAGGGGTGATGGCAGAGGCTGGCTGATACATAAGCAGAGGTCATAGCACAAAACCACAGGTAGATTGTAAAGAGCATTAAATGGGGAGCAGTCCTCACACGGAATGTTCAGTGAGCATGACCTGAACAGTCATTAAATTGTAGCCTGATTCCTGTTCATGACTTTATAAAACATTTTCTCTACTAGGTTTATACCCAGAAGACCAAAAATCACATTATAACAAAGATATTTGTACCAGAATGTTTATTGCAGCCCAATTCCTAATTGCTAAGTCATGGAAGAAGCCCAAGTGCCCATTGACCCATGAGTGGATTACTAAATTGTGTTCCATGTATACCATGGAATATTATGCAGCCTTAAAGAAAGATGGAGACTTTACCTCTTTCGTGTTCACATGGATGGAGATGGAACATATTCTCAGCAAAATATCTCAGGAATGGAAGAAAAAGTATCCAATGTAGTCAGCCCTACTATGAAACTAATTTATAGCTTTCATATGAAGGCTAAAACTCAATTATAGCACAAGAATATGGGTAAAAGGGCAAGGGAGGGGAGGGGAGGGGGGAGGATGGGTGGAGGGAGGGTAACTGGTGGGACCACAATTATGGTGCATCTTAGAAGGGTACAGGTGACACTTACTAAATGCAGAATACAAATGTCTTAACACAATAACTAAGAAAATGCCACAAAGGCTATGTTAACCAGTTTTATGAAAATATTTCAAATTGCATATAAAACCAGCCCATTGTACCCCATAATTGCATTAATGTACACAGCTATGATTTAATTAAAAAAAAAGAAAAAAGAAAAGAAACTTGCATGGTGCAGAAAAAAATAATAACAGAATAACAGACTAACAAACATAAGTTTATTTACCTAAAGTGAGACTTTCTGACAAGAACAGAAATTTCATGAAGATAAATTGCAAATTGTATTTCTTTCTTTATCAAGTGGGTGAAGATATTTTTACTATTTCCCTCTCAGATGCTTAGGGATCATAAAATTGATGTGAGTCAGTCTTAATTGTTATATGAAAGTGAAGCTGGAAAAAATCCTCCTAATTTTGCTGAAGAGACCACAGTGAAAAAATTTATTCTTAGCACCTTGCCTTAGTATTAAATCCTAACTGTCAATCAAAGATAATGCTGATGTAATTTGCTCAGGAAATGGAATATGGTTGTTGGTGAAAGGATAGATCGCAGCCAATTTTATTTTACTTCTTTCCAGACTGTACATCTGATTATGGATTTGCTGGTGTATTGGGGAACTTCCATTGGTCATGAAGGGCACAGACTTAGCCATCCAAAACAGGCTGGACCCTGAAGTGAACTCCCGGGTTATACCCACTGTCCAGAAAATATGGTAAAATGCTCTTCTCTGCCACCATCACCTGTGAGCGTCTACCAGCCGACGTGCTGGGATTCCCACAAATATGGATACTGGGACACCAGGTCTCAAGGCTTAGTCCCCTGGTACAGTCCCGCAGAGCAGGTGCACCAGAGGAGGGAGATCATATTCTAAAGAGTAGAACAAGAAAAGGGCGTCACGGATTTTAAAGGGAAGATTTGGGGATACAACAGCTGGATAAATACACAGAGGTTATAACTGCAGAATAATTCAGGCCAGAAAAAGAGGAAACAATTAGAGTGTGAGAGTAGGTAATATTGAAAGGAGAGAAGATAAAGCAGCAGATTCTAATCCATGCCTTCCTTTTATAATACTGAGATGCAATTTTCTTATAATAGCACACGTTTCTCCCCAGAGCAACCTGTGTTCCTTAGAGTCTCACGAGCATCACTCAACCCGCCTCTCTCAGTGGGTCGGAGGCTCAGAATCAATCTCCCCGTAATCACTTCTGCCTCCCAGGAAGCGACGGTAGCTCGTTCCCAGAGCCTTCATGAAGACATTCTCTTGTTTGAAGGGTCCGAAACGAGAACGGCTTTCTTTCTCTTCTTCCCAGCCAGCCATTATCAATCGTATAATACAGAGGCATTTTCAGTGCCTTGCTGCTAATAGACACCTTGGGCTGAAAGCCTGGTCAGTCTCATGCTGTTGCTTTTCCTGTCACCTGGGGCGGTGGTGCCGTCTCTCTGAGTGACTTTATAATGTCTCGCAAAGGTCGCGTCACTGATTGTCCCCACCGAATCACCCTGACTCAGGCTCCCACCTGCTGCTGACTGCACTCCCCGGGTCTTCTTGTGACGTCCTCAGGGTCAGGACCCTCACCTTTAATCAACGTGCAACGTAACATTCGAGGAACTCAGACAGAACCAAAGGCTGTTATTAATCCACCCTGAAACTGGATGAATTTAGAGGTTTTTATTAGTGCCACATAAGCAACATCCTAAGGGAAAAAACTGATAGTTTTTGCTCCCAGGGCATGACGTTGCCTGCTGCAGCCAGAAATACGGAGACTGTCATCATTCTTAGTGTTTACTGCACATAATCATCGCAGCCGTGTTGTTTAAAGTTACACGTTATCTCATTACAATGTGAAAAAAGTACTTCCCTCTGACCAAATAGCAGATAAGGATAGGAATAAAGCAAAGAAAGACATCCGTACTCTACTTATGCGTGATTATTACAATACCGTAAATATAGTTATGAACTAAGGTTAGCCAGCCTGATATATGCAACTAAAACTGTAACATAATTCCATCCTGTTTTGTTACAGTTGGTACTTTCCTGCCAATACCAACACCGCTGTGTAACAATGCAGAATCAGATTCCCCACCACCTATCACAAATGTCCCCTGGGTGGTGTGTTGCTGATGCTGTCAAAGAAAGAGGACCTGGGCGGTGCCTGAGGCTCAAAGGAGTAGGGCGTCAGCCCCATATACCAGAGGTGGCGGGTTCAAACCCAGCCCCAGCCAAAAACAGCAAAAAAAAAAAAAGAAGAAAGAAGAAAGAGGACTCATTCCCTGCAGGAACGTTCCCTGACATTCTTACCTATGGTCGCATCATAGTTGAATAATTCTGGAATTACCAATATTTGTGTGGTATGAATTGCAGAGTATTCTAGGTTAAGTATGAAATTTGGTTCTTCTACCCATGCAAATATTAAACTTTCAACAGTAGACTGAAGCCCACTTAAAGGCCAATTATTGAATGTTCAGGAATTTTGGAAGACATTTGTTAAGCCGTTAAGTGTTGTGGGGCAGGAGGGATCCTCAGCATGGTGAGTGGAAAGTCCTCAGAAGGGGACTCTCCAATCCTACCAGGAAATCACCGAGTAGAACTTTTGTAAAAAGAAGCCTGCTGAGACCTGGAGAAACCAACACCATATCAGCCTGTAGCCAGGCAGACAGGTGCCGCCCTGAACCAAATTCTCAAAAGGCTTTATTAAGATTATAGGGCTTGTGTTTCCAGAATGAAGTAGTAAAGACTTAATCATCTCAACACTGGGTGGGTTGGGGGAGTCTTCTGATTAGGGAAAAGGTCATCAGGGTGGAGGCACTCATTCAAAGAGCAATTCTCAGTGCAGAACTCAGCAGGTGACAAACAAAGTTGCCTTAGGGGTGGGAGAGGGACAGTTAGGGTTACAGCCTGCAAGCTGGAGTTTCTCTGCTTAAGGATAGATTTTATATTTTTTTTTCAATTTTTATTATTTATTTGTTGAATTTTTTTGAGACTGAGTCTCACTTTGTCGCCCTTAGTAGGGTGTACTAAGTGTACTAACGCCGTAGCTCACAGCAACCTCTTCAAACTCTGCTGACATCCTTTATCCACTAAGCTGCTGCATTTCACTCAGATGTCCCCAAACTAGTTTTCTCTCTGTGGGGTCAAACATTCTGACCCTCTCTTGCCACTGCAGGGACACAAGCCACGGCCACTCCTGCCCAGGTTCCCTGAAAAGTCCTCCTGGATTATACATGTACTCAGTTATCAGGTGAGTATTTAAGTCATGAGATTTGGGAAGCCCCCCAGAGGCCCTGGTCTGGCGTACCCCTAATCTACCCACCTACTAGGAGTTCTGGAGGTGCCTGGACATTTACTGAGTAAACTTAGGAAAAGCAAGTAAAGAATAATACAGAGATCAAACCTTTGGTCACTTAAATTTGCCCGTGTGTTTCCAAGGCTACAGTCAGAAATTGTACGTAGGGAAGTTCTGTGTTCCAGACAATCTGTGAGGAAGAAAACTGAAAATACTTCCCGTTGTTTGACTATCATTGCTTTATTACCTACAAGAAGCCTTCTTCCCCACTCCTACTGATCTATCAGTTCCTCCTTACATCGCCTGGGTTGTAAATTTTACCACTACTTCATTTGTGATATATCTGGGGAGGGGGGTGATAGCACTCAAGAAAACATCAGAATTGGGTTTTTAAATTGACCAACACAAGCTGTTGAAATGCTAATACTTAAAAGTGATATTTCATAAAAAAAAGACATAGCATAGTTTGGGGAAAATTCTCAAATTCTATGTAAATGTATCATTTTAATTCATTACTTTTGTCATAGCTGATCATATATATCCCAAGCTACCTTTCATATTATTTTGATTCATCATCTTTTGTTAATTGTGTTCTGTTGGTAACATCTGGAAGCAGAACATAATACTTTTCCCAGTTAAAACAATTGTCCTTTTTAAATTTATATCACATATCATCCTTTGGTGATTAAATTTCAATATACCCTAGTAGCCTATATTATAAATAACATATTCCTGTTAATTTCTAATGCCTTTTGAAAAAAATCAGAACAACATATTATGGATTTTTTTCACTGGTTTTATATATCTGTTTATTTGCCTATGCTCTTCGTTGACCAAATGAATCCATGCAAATTTATTGATATTTGTATATATATGAAAGTACTAATCTAAAACAAAATTCTATAATAACATTAAAGCCTAGCATTTAGTCAAATTTGTAATCTATCAATTATATTCAACATCTAACTATTCAAAATCATTTAGTTAACAAACATTTTGTACTTTTTTTTTAAGTTTTTGGCCAGGGCCAGATTTGAACCCGCCACCTCCAGTATATAGGGCAGGTACCCTACTCTTTTGAGCCGCAGGCACGACCCACATTTTACACATTTTTTAAATGAGTCATCAATGTTGCATTCACTTTGAATACACATCAAGAATCAAGAAGGAATTTTCAAAGTGTAATTTGCTATGAAATTGTAAATATTTGAGGCAATTAAAATGTCAGGCAAATCTGACAATCCTATCTGTCCCTCATGTAAACAAGAGTACCGCTCCTGGCTTTTCCTGGTGTGGTGTGAATAACGACACCCGCACTGAAGCTGGCACGTTCTCCCTCCCCCCAAGCAGCCGCCCACGCCACTGTGCAAGATTGACTAGGACTCAACGGCCTTGCTAATGTCGGAGAAGGTTCTAAACTTTGCCGTGTGTTAGCTAAGTACAAATTTGCAGGAGAAGAATATGCAAAATTATTTCCTTTTCTGTTCAGAAGTATCATTGAGGCAAAATAAACCGGTGTGTAACGTCTCAGGACAGTGAGAGAATAGGATTCTGCTGCACCACAGTAATCAGAAGAGGTTTGGAAAGTTGTCAATTTAAAACTTCTTTCTGTAGCCTGTGAATTTGGCAGGACACTAGAGAAGTGTAGAGGTAACTGAGAACAAGTTAGTAATCTCATATTCCGTCACAAAATGAAGAATTCTGTTTAGCATTCATTAACAACTATGTTCTGAATTGATCCAGCAATCTCACAACTGGGTCTTTACCTAAAGGAAAATAAGTAATTTTATAAAAAGACACCAGCATGTGAATGTTTATTGCAAAACCAACTCACAATCACAAAAAATGTGGAGTCAGCCTACTGGCTGTCAATTCAGAGTGGATTAACAAATACTCTGAATTGACGGCCACTAGGCTGACTCCACATTATATATTATATCCATATATATCCATCCATATATATATGTGGATGGATGGATAGACAGACAGGTAGATAGATAGATGGATAGATATATAAGTAAATGGATGGCATGGAATATTACTCACCCCCTCAATAATCAATATCTTTGGTAACAACCTAGGTGGAACTGGAGACTATTCTTCTAACTATAACCAGAATGGATAAGCAAATACAGCATGTACTCACTGTTAAACTGGAATTAACTGATCAGCACTCATGTCAACAGATGAAAACAAGGCTCAACAGACATAAGCAAGTTAGAGGGGAAGAAGGGGCTGGGTGAGATCACCCAGTGGGTACAAGCCACAGTATTGCTACATTGTTACCATCAAACAGTGCAAAAGAAATCCAGGTAACTAAGACGTTTGTACCCCCTTAATCCTCTGAAATTAATTTAAAAAAAAAGAAGTGTTGGTCACATTTATCAGGTGCTAGTAAATGTCAGGCGCCAAGAATACAGGTAATCCAAAGAAGATCCACATGACAGACCCAGAGATTTCTTCAAAGCTGCAAAATAGTTTAGTATAATGGAAAAACACAGGGATGTGCAAGAAATCCTGGACTGCCGACTAGTTTCAAACCAATCTAGTTAGACCAAGTTGACTGAGTCATTTAACTGGAGCTGCTGTTTCCTTGTCTCTGAAAAGGCAACAATGTCTGTCCTGTTTCTATCAAAGCAAAGCAAGTCTTTTCTGCCTGAATGTCATCCAGTGGCCACAGAGACTCAATCAGAGTTTAAGAAGACGCTTCTACAAGAATAAGGGTACGAATACAGTGAACAGGATGCTGGCTGGGCCTCATGGGATTAAATGGACAAAGGAACTGATGCCAGCCTCCTGGTCACCAGCTGAGCATGGGAGTTGCCAGTGATGTGGCCAGCTGCCCGCACCATGCTACTTGTCTGTATGTCCATCCCCTTTCATGGTCATTATCAGATGTTTGACTCTCTTTGCATCTCTCAGAAGGGAAAGTAGAATCTGTGATTAGGTAGAAAACCTGAGAAACAGAGCTGTAAGTTATAACAGAAAAGAGAAAAGAGGGACAGAGCAAGCAAGACAGGCAGAAAGCAGCGGACCAAAGGAAAATTTAAGTAAGAATGCAGAAGTAGAGTGCATTTTTGAAAACTCAGTGATTTAAAAAAAAGCCCTAGCATTAAAAAAGTTTTCTACATTGTAATCTATTCACTCATTTAAAAATCACTAAAGAAATTTTTTTTCTTTTTTTTATTAAATCATAGCAGTGTACATTAGTTCAATCATGGGGTACAGTGTGTAGGCTTCGTATACAATCTGAAATATTTTCATCCAACTGTTCGACGTAACCTTCATGGGATTTTCTCGTTTATTGTGTGAAAACATTTGTGTTCTGCATTTAGTAGGTTTCACCTGTCCCTTCTAAGATGCACCATAAGTGTGATCCCACCATTTACCCTCCCTCCACCCACCCTTTCCCTCCCCTTCCCTCCCTTTCTCTTTTCCCCAAATTCTTGTGCTATAATTGGGTTTTAGCCTATATATGAAAGCTATAGATTAGCTTCATAGCAGGGCTGAGTACATTGGATACTTTTTCTTCCATTCTTGAGATACTTTGCTAAGAAGAATGTGTTCCAGCTCCATCCATGTAAACACAAAAGAGGTAAAATCACCCTCTTTCTTTAA
>CAUYON010163749.1:0-27118 GCA_963573935.1 Arctocebus calabarensis | reverse complement strand
CATAGGGCACGATTCATATACATTCAGAAATGTTTTGATCATACTGTTACAGATAGCCTTCATGGCATTTTCTTGATCACTATATAAAGACATTGATACTCTACGTTTAATAAGTTTCCCCAATACCCTGCTAAGATGCACTGTAGGTGTGATCCCACCAATTGCCCTCCCTCCACCCATACTCCTCCCTCCCCTCCCTTTCCCCTGTATTCCAGTATCTCAAGAATGGAAGAAAAAGTATCCAATGTACTCAGCCCTAATATGAAGCTAATTTATAGCTTTCATATGAAGGCTAAAACCCTATCACTTTTTTTTTATAACTAGATTGTACTCCTCTAATTTCTTTTCATGTAGATGATGTAATTATATAGCATTTCATGTTCTCTCATAAAAATTTCTTAAGCAACTTCTCTGAATAAATGTAACTTTCATCAGCATATATGTGGCCCTATTGTATTTCATTAGATGATTTATTTGACTAATTCTTTTATGTTGAGTGTTTATATTGCTCCTGTCCTTAATATAAACAATATGAAAATGAGATGTTGTTTTCAGTAGCATTAATTCCTTTTTTAAAAAGTTTAAAATGCTGATTCAAAGGTATGTTATGCATTTGTTATTATAGACAGTGATTTGATATATAATGATAAATTTTCCCCAGGAAACTTATCCCAATTTTAAAAACTACATTCAATGTGTTAATGTCTATCTCTTCATAGCTTTGTCAATATTGTATAATGTATTTCTGAATGTTTTTGATCTGAGAAAAAAACAATGTATCTTCTTTTAATGTTGTAGTCATTACATGATGAGATTAAGGTTTATCATTTATTGTTCAATTCTGTTTCTTTTGTGAATTGCCTATACATTTTAGATAATTTTTGCCAAATTCAATGGATTTATAATTATACATTGGTAATGTATTGGTTGCTGTCAATTCCAGCTCATTTAGTCAATTTGCATTACCCATATTTATAATAAATACAACCTTTATGAAAGTATTTTAGGAAGGCTAAAGTTAAATCGGCAGTTTGATAATGAACACTTGGTAAGAAAGTGCTGGGAGCCAGGTAGGATTGTAAGTGTTTGACAAGTATTGTTTTAGTTAAATTATCGTAACTGGCCTAAAAGTTAGATCATATAAATACTCAAATTTAAAGAAGTACAGAGAGATTAAATAATTTACCAAGAATTAACCGGCTAGTAAGACATACAGAAAGGAAGGGAGTCCCCGTTGATTGAATTCACGTGTTATATGTTGAGTCTCTGCTGCAGACCTCTACACTCCGTTTCCCTCCTGTTGCTAAGTGACTCTACATTTACTTTTACCTCACTAACTCTTCCATGAGCTGTGCGATCTTGAAGAATTTACTTAACCTTTTGGTGCCTCAAATTCCGCATTTATGCAATGGGGTTAATAATTATAACTCCTCCCTAAGCTCTACTGAGAATTGAGCATAAAAATAGATTTAAAGCACTTGGCATAGCACTTGACCCATAGTAAGCCCATCATAAATATTACTCACATATTCATAATGCATAATATAAAAGATACCTACGTACAGATTGTAAATGCACATATCCACGTGCACGCATATTTCTCTTTCTCTATCTCTGTCTTTCTCTTTTTCTTTTGCTTTGTTCTTCCTGCCACTGGATAAGGAATTCATTTTCTCCTCTGATTTATGTGGTCAATTTTAAAGCACTGATAATTGGGAACTTTTAGCAGTGTTTTAAGTTAAAAGGTAAACAAAAGGCTCACCTCCTATTTTATAATTTAAGGAGCTAACACCTGATCTGTGGTCAGCCACTGGATCCCCAGTTTCAACCTTGTTTATGGGGTGTCCCTGTGAGGACACCAGGTTTCTGAGGTGGGACCTTTCTGTTCTGTCACATACCAAGAGGTGAGACCCCACACAACTAAGCAAACACCCTCTGTCTCTGACCAGATGGAAAGGTGGAAATTCTCTCCATGTCTCCTACAAAAGAGGTAATTCCTTTTTTATATTTTTTTCCTGTAAGATTGCTACTCTGGAGTTGTTTCTGAATTCTCCAAAGCTATTCATATTTGTATGTTTTAAAAATCATACATTGATACTTTGTTGTTTTCGATGATCAAGACACTAAATGTAAATTGTATTAAGGTAGAGGGCATGTTAGAAATAACCTCTGATGTACCCTGCACATCAGTCTGCCATGGCTAATGTTTGGAATTAAAAAAGAGAAGTATAGGGGGCTTGCCCTTTCCTAGACACCTGGTCTGCCTGTGGCGATGGCATTTCCTTATCTGGTGGACCATGACAAAAAAAGGCTCTCACTGACTCACTGGTGCTCAATGAGGGTGACCTAATGTGGGTACAGTTTATGGCACTTCAGTATTTTCCCAGACCTTTTATCCTAATTTCCTTTTCATACTTAGACAAAACAGGTACTAAGGTCTTGATTCTTTATAGCAGGAAAATTAAGGCTCATATTAAAGTTAAAGGTCTGACAATGGCTAATGATAATATTGGAACATACTCAATGTGGCTAGGGCTGCACTAATACCTTGTCAGGTATCATCTCCTTTAATCCTGTAATGAATCTATAACAGTAGCCACTATTATTATCCTCATTCACATTCTAGAAACAAGAGCATTGGAGAGGTAAATGACTTGCCTAACCAGTGAGAGTTTGCACTCTTAAGTAATATATTTATCCCAGGTTCCATTATTTTCACTTGCAATTAGTAAATTTTGCAGTATATTTTGGCACCTCACTGACATCCCCCTCTTATAATAAAACCCATTTTGAAAGCATAGACCTGAATGTGCCATTAATGAAGTCACATGTGTAGAATGCAGTGGGCTGGGAAGCTGGGAGCAATTTCACTGCACACCGGAAAGAGGATTTAATATTTTCTTTAAAAATGAAAGTATCTTTAGGTCATAAATCTCAATTTATGATATTGGCAAATATATGTCATCCATAAGTTGTCTTATTTCTATATGGGAAGCAGCCAATATTTTAAATAATCTTGCTCCAACAAAACAAAGGGCATGTTTGTGAACTGAGATACCAACTGTGTGGGGGGAGAATGTAGGCTCTGGGGGAGATTTCCAAATAAATGCTTACCTGACGCATCAGAAGACCACGTGCTGCCAATAACAATCTTTGCGTGTTAGGGCACAGTCACCTAATAAATTAATATTTAAGCTTCTTCTTTGAGATTCTTTTTTAGTTTCTTCACGGGCATATATCAACATTTAGAACCTAGTTTAGTTTTTATCAACAATTGTGATTTTATGTCCTTCTAGCATAGGTGCGCCTTTCATGAGCACAGGGCAGTTTACTTCACACATTTGCATTCAGATCTGTGAGTGAGAAGCTTTTAAGATAACGTCCCTCATCTTAGAAGCAGAAATTCATTAAGAAATAACTTGTGAAAATGAATCAATACAGTGATCCTTACATAATACAATAATCGAAGACTATAATCAAATTCAGTTTGTTTTTAAGAACCACTTGTGCCTGTTTCTGAGAGCTTGGCAATGGGATCAAATTGTCCTGTAAGAAGAGAACCTTGTGGCTTCTCTTGGTGGGGGCGGAGGCGGAAGCACAGTCCTAGTGCTGTGTCAAGGTGCCAAGTTTCCCAGACGTCCTAGCATCCAGCCTCGTGCTTCTCACATCAGTATTAGAACTCCTGATGGTAACAGTGATTGTACATAATATACAGATGAACATTTGTATTTTAATAATCATGCATTTATCTGAATATTTATTAGAAGAAATATAACTAGCACATTTCCCCATTATTTATAGACATGTAATGTCTTTATTTGCTACATGAAGCTGCATTTTTAATGATTGTGTTACATAAATAATAATTTTGTATATAATATTATAGCTTGATACATAACAAAGAAACATTTTAATTAAGATAAAACATGGTTTCTTTAGTGCATAGTGTGTGGACACAGTTAGTCATCAGGAATAAAATCATGGGACTTCTGTTTCTGCCATATATAACAATAAGTTCTAAATGAATTAAAGACAAATATAAAAATAGAATAATAAATATATTGACTGAAAAATGAGAAAACTATATATAAGGCTTTGGGATGAAGAATTCCTTGAGGCTAAAAGTCCAGAACCTTTTTTTTTCCAATGGATATCTTCTCACACGGACAGGTACATGATCTTTGATACAACAAATTATACCATAAACAGGTGCCTATGGCTCAGTAAGTAGGGCACCGGCCCCATATACCAAGGGTGGTGGGTTCAAACCTGGGCCTGGCGGAACTGCAACAAAAAAATAGCCGGGCGTTGTGGCGGGCGCCTGTAGTCCCAGTTACTCGGGAGGCTGAGACAATAGAATCGCCTAAGCCCAGGAGCTGGAGGTTACTGTGAGCCATGAAGCCATGGCACTCTACCAAGGACAACAAAGTGAGACTCTGTCTCTAAACAAAGCAAAACAAAACAAAACAAAACAAACAACCAATTTAAAAAAAAGTAATAAAGTAACAAATTATACCATAAACAAAGTAATAAAATAAAAACCAGGGAGAACAAACTATATTATATTCAATAAATGACTATATTTAGTCAGAGGTATTTATCTACTTCTGTTAAATTCATGTACCTGTGTGGATGGATTATAACATTAAGTTAAGAGATTTTTCAGACTAATATAAATGATACTTGATTATGTTAGAAATAAGAAAGTTTATATATAAATTACTGAAAAAAATCTCTTTAGGATCCTTCTCACTCTTCTGAATTATTTCATTTTCATTCTTACCTGAATGTCCTCTTTTTGTATCTTGTTTACAGTATAAATATATTTAGCAAATTGTTTATTCATAGAAAACTAGGACTAAACTGCAGTTTGGTCACATTGAATGACCAGTCTTTAAAGGGTCTATTTTCCAATAATGAACTTTGGCTGAGTGATAATGAGGTCAGTTTTCTGCCCATGACAATGAAACTTACACTAGGAGGTTTTACTCAATGACATTAATCATCAAAATCAAAATAGAAGGCTTAACAGGCATAAAAGTTGATTAAATTACAGCTAACATTTATAAATATTAATCTTTTCATGAATTCAAACTTATTGTTCTCTATTTTATTAAATAGGGATTTTGTTTGTTTGCTTTTGGCTCCCTACACTAAATGGTCTTGAATTATATGAAGCTGTCTTATCCAAGTGGTGTATGACAGTCATTTCATTCTCTCTTGTAAACATCGGCTTATTCCTCTTCAATATGTTCAGAGGAGTTTTGCCCAGCCTTGGAAAGAGTTACTATAGATTCTACACACACACACACACACACACACACACATGCACACACACGCACATACACGCACATACATATTTGTATGGCTTTCATAAGAATTGTTATTAAAATCTTTATTTTGACAGAGGGGCATTTAGAATGAAATGAGAACAGAAAGCAGCATACTATCTGCTGATTTGTTACAAGGTTCAAAATGAACATAGCTTACTGATGACAAACTTGTTTCATAAACAAATATATCTACACAAGTCTAGTAAACAATGATCTGTAAATTACATTCCCTTGTGCACGCAGTGAAATGTGTGCATGAGTGTATGTGTAAATGTTTGGCATATTCATCAATACTTAGAAAATATTGAGAACTAAAATATGACCATTATTTTCCTTAAATAGGCATTCAGCTAATCTACTGATTGTAAACTCATCATTTCTTGTAGCAAACCTACTTCTTTTCCTCAATTTTCTATCTGGGTGAATGACATCACCCTCTGTCTTTCTACCTTTTTTCTAGAGCTAAAACTCTAATAATCAAATTATTGACCTTCCCTACCCCTAATTATCATATCATCCCCACCCGCCCCCCTACGCACAGATACACACTGTAATCACCAAGTCATTCAGGTCCTGCAGATAGTTTTTCCAGAGTAATTTGAATTCCATCTCTTTAACTCCATTCTTGATGGCCATCCTGGAATTCAGCCTCTTATCAGAGAAAACTAGATTTCTGCAGAATTTTCTAATTTAGGTTTTGAGTCTTTCCCTGACTCCTGTGCCCTGCTATCTAAAGAAACTTTCCAAAATGCAAATATGATCAAGATCCTTCCGTGGGAAATTCAGCTCTGGACTACCATGTCCTTCGTTACAAAGTCCAGCCTTCTTGTTTCGTCACTCACAGACGTAGAGGGCTATTTTCCCAGATGATCTTCTCTCTCCAGTTTGTTATAAGTGTCTTTGTCTCCAGCAACATGAACAGACCTACAGTTTCGTAAATCTGACCACCTTTCTTCCTCTAAGCTGTCACACCTGCTGCTCCTCTGCCTGGGTTAGTTGTCCTCCTGCTGTGTTCCTACAGTGGCCTCCACCTGACACTGTCAGACCATTAACTTTGCTGTGATTGTGGTTCACTTGTCCATCTTCCTCGACAGTCGCTAAGATGCTCAAAGGCAGGATCAGACCCTGTCTTTTCACCTTCAGCTCTGTCTTGGTAAATGTTCAATATATATCCATCAAATGCATGGAAAGGGATAAAATTCTGATAACCATTCACTGTAGGATGTCATTTCAGCAAGCCTTTGATAGCTCTCCAACTTATTTCAGATAGGTGCAATGTTATTCATTTTGATAACTGTTAATTCTAGTCCCATTTTCCCTCACAACATGTAAGAGCTTACCAGTTAGAGTGAGTACATGATTGCAGTTGACACATTTGAGAAAAGGAGCATGCTAGATGCAAGTGATTGGCTCACTTTAGGTCATTCCCAGAGAGAGCTTTAGAAATGCATGCTTCAAGTTAAAAATTTCTGGAAAGATCTCACTTAAAAAAATATGGCAAAGCAGATATCAAGGGAATTTTCAGATATCATATCAGCAAGAGTTCAAGATCTGTGGTAGGTGGACAAGGGTAGTACGAAAAGTAAAAGACTCTCAAATAGTTAATAATTAAGGAGAGCAGAATCTAGGTTTGCTTTTTTCATTTTCATACCATAAAACAATACCTTGGACATTCTAAGAGCTCAGTAAACATTTGATAAGTGAATGTATCAATCAATAAATGCAAGAGTGTTGTAGGATTATCGATTGGATAATTCAATGATCCAAATGAATAAGTAAATGAATAAATGAGTAAATTGATCCCATAGTATCATATTAAGCTATGGGGTAAAATAAAGCAAATAAAATATCAAAGTAAGGTGACTTAAATCATAGTAGACCTCAATACAAAACCAAAACAGGTACATAGAAAGAAAAACTTTGGAAGGAAAATAACTCTGAACATAATTGATGGTACTTAAGTCTCAGTAAAAGATAAGATGTGCTTTAGGTTCTTTTAGAAAGATAAAATCAAGTGTTTACATTTTTCGAATAACCTCTTAGATAAGACTAACTCAGGCTATTCATTTTTAGTTCCAATTGTATGTCTGTGGTCGTAGTTTAGATCATGTTTGCAATTCATGAAAAACCAAAATTGGAGAGAAACACAAGGATGCCTTCTTCTCTAATGGGTTTCTGATTTCTTTTGTGTTGATCACGTTAAAAAATGAGTGTAGGGAATAAATAAGAATAAATATTATTATGATTGTGTTTGGATTTCAATAACTCTTTGATCTAGCCATTTGTGATAAATTAGCCTTTAGAATAACAAAGAAATAAGTTCTAAACATCTGAAACTTGAATAACACCTGATGCTAGATTAAATAGTACATCCAAAGCATCTAACACCAAAATTTAATATGATGTTGGCTGCATAATCTTATATATCTAAATCGTACACTTCTTGTAAGTATAATCACTGTCCTTTGGCTAAAGAAACATGATGAAGTCATTTTTATGGGCAAATAACATAATGGTTAAGTTGTTTTGTCTTGGTTGCTATTTAGAGATTTTGTTCTGGGCTGTGGTTGCCAGTGTACAGGCATTTGGAAATAATGAACATCTTGTTTTGAATGGTTCCCTTTCCAAAGTCTACCAACATAAGTGCAAAGAGAGGGAATTTTATCACAAGTATTAAGATTTTCCTGAAGCTCAGTGTCCCAGTTTCTCCACTTTGTCAGCAGTGTCCTTCCTCTGGCAGTGCCAAGAAATGGGGTAACTCTTGGCATCAGCTAAGTTAGGAAAGGTAAAAGGCTCAGTTAAACTTGAACTTCTGCATATTATTCAAACTCATCTTGAAATCAGAGTCAAGTATAATTTAATCTTACTTGAACGTAAACATCATGAGAGCAGGGACTATATCCCCAGGCCTTAGAATAGTGCCTGATGTATGGTTAATACTTATTAAGTATTTTTGATTATTCTTGATGCCCTAGTTCCAGTTGATAGAATTGACAAGGTGTGGCTTGCTAGTTTCTAGTCTTGGCACCACCATTTCTCTCATACTTTCCATGTAATTTCTCTAAGCATTAGTTTCCTCATCTCTAAACTGAGAAGATTAGCTGATAATCTACTTCAAAAATGTAGGTTAATGTCATATATGTGAGTTGCATTCCAAATTTACCAAGTGTTGCATAATGTATAATATTGTTAACCTAATAAACAAATAAGTAAAGCTTTTGAACTATTTATCACCTACTCACCTAGAGTTACCTAGTTCATATACATCAGAAGTGGGGCAGTCACGGGTTGCAGAAAGATGCTTGGAAGAAGTGAGAAGGTACAAATCTAGCAAGTTCTCTATGCAGCAAGCCCCAGCAGCCATGTCTGCTGACAACATACACTTTTTACTAATTAGCACAAATTAGCATTTGGAATAACCGGAGCCCTACCAAAGACTACCATTCTTTGATTTTTCCTATATGCTCAACTTAATGGTGAAAAAATATAGGTCCTGCTATAATGAAATCTGCTTTTCAAGGTACAGAAAGGGATTCAACTTCTTAAATCTTTGTGGATAAACATGTGGCATGGGTGAGCAAAAGGTGTGGATGAGTGCATATCCTTCTGGGTTCTTTGACCTGCTGCAACATAAGGCATTATGTTGTTCATAAAAAGTTGATGAATTTTGGCCCTCAAATGTCAGAATTGTCAATGGCAAGACATTTTTTTACCTACTAATTTGGAAATTCTATCTCTGCTTTTTTACTGGGGAAAATATAAAAGTTTAATACTGATAACTTTATTAAAATCAATATGCCCATACTTAATATTCATCATCTGAAAGTTGAATAAAGTATAGTTCAAATACCCTTTCCTGGCCAAGCTTACATATTAGTAGAAATAAATTGTCCACTATTGCTGGCAAAAGGAGTGGATGAGGAATTAGGTAGATATAGCACATATAGTTTTATTTTCTAAAGATATTTTTACATTTGGAACTTTTCAGTTGTGTTGAGCTATTCAACAGATAAATACAATATAAATAATAAATTGTTTCAGTCTTTTAAAAAATTTATGAATAGCCATAAATGCATAATACTACTCAATAGATACAATTGTGCTGAACTGAGACAGACTCCTACTCTGTATGGTTTAAATGTAGGAAGCAAAAACAGATAATAGAATTACCCCTTAGCCCTGTACTTATGAACATTTCCCCAAAATACTGATAATTGTGATTATGAATGGTGAATGCTCTTCTTCCTCAGCCCTCTTCTTCCACCTACTTCAATCAGAGTTGTTAAAATTTTTAAACACAAAACTTTAAATTTTCCTCCTATCCCTGTATGTATATGCCAGGGACAAAACTTCAGGATCTAGGAAAAGTGAGAACAGCCATCGCCACATCTGTGCCCTCACACTGCACTTCATTCTCTTCCCGTAGCAAAGCCCCCAACCCCTGTCCTTGCTTCTACTGCCAGGACCTTCCACTCCACTGAGCACTGCTCAGCCACCTTGTCAGAGTCTGAAGCTAAGTCCTTCCCTTTCAGAAACCCAACCCAGGTGCCACTCCCAGAAGAGCCGTCTCCCTTTCTTAGCATCTTTCTTTTGGAGATCTGATTGCAAGGGGTTGAGAGTCAATGGTGTTCCTCATGCAGACCCTCTGGGTGCTTAGGGGTAGGGAGACTACTTCTGTACATGTTAGGAAAGCCTTGAACACTGTCCTGATCTGCTGACATAGGGTCTGATATAAATATGCTCCTGGAATAACTGGCTGGGGCTGATAACACAAAGGTCACGGAGGGGTTCGTCTCCAATGTGGCACACATTTTTGGAGAATATGTTGCATAAAAATCAATGTGAGGCATGTACACATGAGGAATATTCAGCTCAATACAACAATTCAGTAACATGCACCTAGGGCCAGTCATTGTGTGGGGCACCAGAGATGTAAAAATGAATATGAGAAGCTTCACGCAGCTTACATTCTACTGGGAGATCTGGAAATATAGACAGACAATGCCAATATAATATGGCAGGTCTAATATAAATGTACAATGAGGGTAGTCTGGAAGCATCCAGGGAGGACATTTTACCCATCCTGAAAGCTTAAATCCAAGGCTTTCTGAAAGTGCTCAGGCGAACTAGGACTTGCCCCAGACTAGAAAATATGCAAACACATTTAATAGCACGAGGATTTCTAAAGTTTTATTTGTATAACAGTTCAGCAGTGTAATATTGAGGAGACTTTGATGAGCATACTGAGACCATAATCAACCTTTATGGCATTTTTTAATTAAAATAGGGACATACACATGCGCTTCATGCAGCTACTTTACAGAAGAAATCCTTTGAGATCTAGTGCATGTTTAGAATTACAAATAGCATCAAATTATGGAAGGGATTAACAAAAATGGCATTGCTGTGCTTTTTGTAATATACAGTGGATGCATTAAAAACACTATGATTTTTATATGAATGAAAATGCCTAATATTACCCATTATGCATTCTGAAGATTGTTTAGAGAAATACATTTCTTGGTTGTTTACATCTCTTGGCTTTATTGTAATGGCGAGTTAAGCATCAGTGGCGTACTTTGCATTAGTAAAGTATCTTCAAGGAAATGAACCTCTAAGCCCCCAGGGCTTATGTTACCAGTTATAAAACCCCATTTGTCACACACATGATAAAGTAGTTTAAGCTCAGTATTTCAGAATCCGACAGATGGGCAAAAAGAATGAAGGGATGGAGCTGAAGTAAATTTTTCTCCTAGAGAGACATTCTAAAATACCATATTTATTTGGAAGAATATTTATCATTATTATCAATTGATAAATTGAAATGGGGAAAGTGGGTAATAGAGGGAAAGACAGTTAATTGCTAATGTGCCTGCCATGTCACTAAATAGCATTAACTATTTCAGACGATCATCCTATAAGGTGGTTTTAATTATCTTGGTTTTACAGACGAACACTGAGGTGTAGTTGCTAGGAAGGAACAAAGCCAGGATTCCAGCCCAGCACTGTCCCTTCTAAACCCAACGTTGCTTGCCCTGTGTCATATGCCTCTGTCCGCTATACCTGATTAATATGTATGAAATGCTGGCTTAAGTTATGACTTCCCCATTTTAAAATCATTTATCAGAATGGTTATACATACAAGAGCAGGCGATTAAATTCATGAACTCATCCTAGAAAAAGTGCTACATACTTCATTGCTGAATATCACTACGATCACCTTCAAAGTATTCCCCGCAGGAAACTGTGCACTGACACCAGCACCGCGTCCGCCCTTCAGTGCAATTTTGGAATTCTTTTACTGGAATGTCCATCAGAGCTGTACAAGATCTGACAAGTTAGATCTTGATAAGATCTCGGATTAGAGATCTCTGATAAGTTTACAAACTCATTCTAGAAAAAAAGTTATTATAGATACTAGTGGGTATGGCTGTGTTCTAATACAACTTATTTTTGAAGAGGGAGTAAGTGGCAGAGTGGACAGTCAGGTAAATTCCTGTTGAAGTTAGGCTGCAGACTACTCAAGTTCAAGAGAAATGAGAGAGCAAAGTGTGCCCCAGCAATGACAGAGGTTTGGGTTTGGTAGAGTATGAATGAATGGACAGTAGGAGTGAGGGGACCCCTGGGGTTGCCTAAAACTTGACGTGGGCGATGTCATGCTCTTCTTGGCTTTTGTAATTGTTTAGGCTAGACACAAAGCTTCAAAGGAGGAGGGGGTGATTATATTTCAGGCTTTGTGACAACTGTATGATACTACATCTTTTGCACTTAGGATTTTGCTGCAAGGTGCAAACACTATTGTTTTCCTTGACAAACATCACATGCTTTTTCTTTCTATTAATCTTGGCCACTGTAGAAGGGAAAGACAGTCCCTGATCGACATTTGAAAAGACTGATTAGCTTTCAGAAAAAGTGACACCCTGAGGGCCCCCCCAATCAGGCCTACTCTCAGTACCCAGTTTGTTTCTCCAACCCCAACATTTCGTTATTGGGCCGTGGCATAATCTTAATGTCTTATTTTAATAATCTGAAAAGACCTTTTCTGATGGCTTTTTACTTTCAAAAGAATGAAAAGTCAAGAAAAAGAAATAGACTTAATTTAAAAATATCTTATTGCTAAAAAATGCTCGTGATCATCTGAGCATTCAGTGAGGTCTAATCTTTTTGCTGGTGGACGGTCTTGCCTCCACGATGTTGGGTGGTCACTCCTCAGGGTGGTGGTTGCTGAAGGCTGGGGTGAATGGGGCAATTTTGCAGAATAAGACAACAATGACTATCCATTGACTCCTCCTTTCATGAAAAACTTCCTGTAACATGTGCTGCTGTTTGATGGCATTTTATCCAGAAGAGAATCTCTTTCAAAATTGTAGTCAATCCCTTCAAACACGGCCACTGCTTTATCAACTAATTTTAGGAAATGTTCTAAGTCCTTTGTTGTCATTTTCATAATTTTCTCAGTGTCCTCCCCGGGAGTAGAGTCTATGTCAAGAAACCACGTTTTTTATTCATCCATAAGAATCAAGTCCTCAACTGTTAAATTTTGATCATGTGATTTCAGCCATTCAGTTTCACCGGCTTCACTTCTAATTCTAGATTTTGGTGTTTATACCACATCTGCAGGTTCCTTCTCCACTGAAGTCTTGAACCCCTCAGAGTCATCCATTAGAGTTGGAATCAACTTCTCCAAAATTCCTGTTAATATTGATATTTTGATCTCTTCCCATGAAATGAGAATGTTCTTAATGGCATCTAGAATGGCGAATCCTTTTTAGAAGTCATCAATTTACTTCAGCCAGATCCAACAATGAGTGACTGTCTATGGCACCTATGTCCCTACAAAATGCATTTCTTAAGGAATTAACCTTGAAAGTCAAAATTGCTCCTTGATCCATGAGCTGCAGGATGGATATCGTGTTGGCAGGCATAGAAACAACATCAATTTCCTTATGCAGCTCCATGAGAGCTCTCGGATGACCAGGAGCATCATCAATGAGCAATAATACTTTGAAAGGAATCTTTTTCGGAACAGTAGTTCTCATTAGTGGACTTCAAATACTCAGTAAACCATGCTGTAAAAACATATGTTATCATCCAGGATTTCATATTCCCTTGATAAAGCACAGGCATAGTAGATTTAGCATAATTCTTCATGGTCCTAGAACTTTTCAAATGGTAAATGAACATTTGCTATAACTGAAAGTGACCACCCGCATCAGCCTTTAGCAAGAGATCCAGCCTGTGTTTGAGGCTTTGAAACTAGCCATTGACTCTTCCTTGCTAGCCATGAAAGACCTAAATGGCATCTTCTTCCAAGATAACACTGTTTTGCCCACACTGAAAATTTGTCGTTTGCTGTAGCTACCCTAATCAGAGATCTTAGGGATAACTTGCTGTAGCTTCCAGGCCCAACACTTGCAGCTTTGCTTTGCACTTTCATGTCATGGAGATGACTCCTTTCTTAAACTTCCTGAATGAAGCCTAATTACTTCTACAGTTTCTCTTGTAGTTCTGTCCCCTCTCTCATAGAACTGGAGAGAGTGAAGGCCTTGCTTTTGATAAGGGTTCTGCTGAAGGCAATGTTTTGGATGGTCTTTTAGCCAAACCACTTGAAGTCTATCTATGTCCGTAAGCTGTTTTGCTTTCTTATCATACATATATTCACCAGAATTACACTTTGAAGGTTTTTCTGGAGCTTTTCCTTTGCATCCATGACTTGGCTAATTGGTGAGAGGGGCCTTGCTTTCAGCCTATCTCAGTTTAGTTTAATCATTGCTAGCTTTCCATTTAAAGGAGAGATGTGTGACTCTTTCACTTGAATACTTAAGAGGTTGTTGTAGAGTTATTAACTTGCTTAATTTAAATACTATTTTGTCTCAGGAAATAGAAGCCTGAGGAGAGGGAGAGAGTGGGAGCAGCTGTTTAGTGCAATGGTTAGAATACACAACCGCTTTTTTCAATTAAGTTCACCTTTGTATTTACATGGGGTTAATAGTACATTAAAAATTAAAATAGTAACATCAATGATCACTGATCACCATAGCAAATATAATAATAATAAGAAAGGTCAAATTATTTTGACAATACAAAAATGTGACACAGAGATGGGAAGTGAATAATATTATGGGAACTGTGTCTCCAATTTACTTGCTGGAGTCAGTATTGCTACAACCTTTGATTTGTAAAAAACTCACTATCTCCAAAGCATAATAGAACAAAGTCAATAAAACAAAGCATGCTTGTACTTGAATGCTTTTTAATTTCTCATTTAGGTTTCCAAATCTCTTCATGGTAAGTCCACTTAGTAGCTATTCAGTCTAATGGATCATGTCGCCTTCACTAATAGCTTGCTTTAGGTCATAAAATCTGAGCAGGATGTGACTACAGGAAGTGTCGTATGAGAAGTAATAAAATTCTGTTTTATGGGGGACACTCCTAGAATAATGAACTTGTAAAAACCTGTTATTCATAAGATCTATGAAAAGTGCAAATGAACAATGGAATAAATTAATAAGTAATTTCATTAAAATGTTCTGCTGTACGTAATTAAGACTTAGATTTTATAGATTGTTATTGGTTTAAATTTCGACAAAAATTTGCAAAATTTTGCAGGATATCAGGAAATGTGGCTGCTTGCTATGAAATGCACTTCAGCATTACCAAGAGTTCCAAGTATTCAAAATTGTCATTATTTTATGCATAAGGAACTGTGGTTCTTAGATAGATAGTTTAAAACTATTTCCATATCACAGAAGCATATTCTAGGTTGGTACCATGATTTAGACTTATTTTTGCTTTGTTTTTTGGTATGTTTGTTTGTTTTGGTTTTGGTTTCAATTATCAGGTTTTCTTACTAGAGAATACAATCTGATCATTATGCAATTTACAATTCCTCAGGTTGATTGATATATTGAATAAGCTTGTTTTTTTCAATACTAAAGCCATGTTACTCCCCCAAATACTAAAAATATAATACAATCTTTTGAGGGGGGCATTTCACATTATAACTTTTCAGTTATAACCCTGAAAAGATCCCTATGTTAAAGGTGCTGAGGGTAAGAGATTTTGTTAAGTAAACTTCCTTAGACTCAATTAATAAATATTATAGCCTGGATTTAATTCTATTTGGTAACATTCATGCTTTATACATTTCTTAATCATTACAGAAAGTATTTTTTCCTCTGGAATGAGTAAAGAAAATAGATTTCCTTTGGAGAAATGTTTTAATGTAACTACTTTAATAGAACAATAATTTTTAAAATAGCATGATGTAATTAAATCATATGAAGTCTACAACCTATACTAAAACTGTCCCTGAAATTATAACATCCATAAATATTGATTCCTTTGGTAAAAGATAAAATATGTAGACTTTATTTATATTACAGTTTATAGATTCATAAAATATAAAGGATAGGATTATTTGAATGTTAAGTATCTGGTTAAAAGGATCTAATATTTCAATTTATTAATATAATGAATAATTTGGACAAGTAGCTGTATTTGCTGTGTGACCTAATTGCTGTTGCTTTGCATTGTGACATCCTATCACATCATTAAAATGTTTTAATGGTATGTGCCTCACAACCCACTATGTGTGTGTGTAGTGTGTATGCATACATATTTTAAAATGTAAACATTTATACATTTTTTTAAATTTAACCAATCCACTAGCAGAAGGCATCCCTTGAATGATTTCAAAGAGTTTAACTGCCTTTAGAATTTGAGAAAGAGTCAGAAATTTTCTCTACAATTTAATTAATTCAAGGTTTCATTTTACACAAGTCACCAATAGTCATGGTTTGGAAGAAATTTAACTTAATCTTTTAAGAGATAATTTTAAAGGATGGTGCAGAAGCCATATGGTGTTTGTCAGGAGTTGAGTTGTATTCCACCAAATTCACATGTTGAAATTCTAAGCCTTAGGACCTCAGAATGTGACCTTTCTTTGGTGATAGTGTCAAGTTAGGGTAAAAATTAGGTTATTAAAGTGTGACCTAATCCAATATAAATAATTTTCTTATGAAAAGGGAAAATTTGGAGACAGACAAACATGAATCCAGCCATTCGCAAACCAGAGACAGAAGAAGCCTTAATGGCTCTTCCCCACGGCTCTCAAAAGGAAACTGCCCACACCTTAATGTTCAGGCCTCTAGAACTATGAGGCAATAAATTTGTGTTTGAGTCACTGAGTTTATGGTCTCTGTTATAGCAGCCTTAGAGATCTGATGTAGAATTTAACTTTTTGCCAAATGACAAATCCACATTTACTCGTGTTAAGTTTTGGTGAACACAACGTATATATAGGGTCCTTTTATTATCCAGTGCTCTGAATTACTGTGACTTCTGGCATGACAGAACATATCTCAGGAAGTCGTATTATATCAAGATATCTGGCTTTTGTGACAATTTTTAGTTTCCTTGGAGCAGAGATGCTATATAAATCTAAAACAATATATTTAATATCAGTTTTGGGACTAGGATATTAACCATTATTATTTTCTCATGAAAATTGCCTTAACAGGGTGGCACCTGTGACTTAAAGGAGTAGGGCGCTGGCCCCCAAATACTGTAGGTGGAGGGTTCAAACCCAGCCCTGGCCAAAACCTGCAAAAAAAAAAAAAAGAAAGAAAGAAAAAAAAGAAACCTGCCTTAACAAAGCTTTTTTTAAAATGATCTGTAGAATCTTTTAAAGGAGGCATATTTAATTGGAAGTAAGATGTTGAAAAAAATAGATACTATCACTGAACCAACCTCCTTCAATGCTCCACAACCAGGTTTTAATATTCAAATTTGAATATTTAATATGTTTTGCTTTTGTTATAAAATTAAAAAAGGAAAGTAAATTTTTATGAAACAAAAATTTGATTCCTAAACTGTTTCATATTTCTCTTATTTTCTAAGATAGAAACAGACATCGGATGACAAACATCCTCTAGAGCAGGGGTCCTCAAACTATGGCCCGCGGGCCACATGCGTTGGAGTGAATTGTATTTGTTCCCATTTTGTTTTTTACTTCAAAATAAGATATGTGCAGTGTGCATGGGAATTTGTTCATAGTTTTTTTTTTTTTTTAAACTATAGTCCAGCCCTCCAACAGTCTGAGGGACAGTGAATTGGCCCCCTGTTTAAAAAGGTTGAGGTTGCTCTAGAGCATAACTCAACATCTAAGGCTGCTTAGTAGTTTCTAAAAACACATGCAAGGAAGAAAGCACACATGAAGCTTATTTTACTGAACTAGCAATGGCTGACTGATACGAATGCAGTTGTAGTGCTTAAATGAGCTTAATCACGTAGAGCTTATAAAAATACGTCATAGAAATCACTGCCCTGAGTGGTCCAAATGTCAGAAATCAGGGTTTGTCATCATTTTCCCCACAATAGTCCTACTCAGATAAGGTATTTGAAATGATACAATAGAAAATCGCACCATTATCCATAATACTGACAGACAAATGCCTAAAGTTGACCTTGGACTGACCCTTAGAATGGTGTCTCCCCTGCCTGTCTCATGGAATAAGAAATTGAATTCACGAAATTGAATTCACCTAACAGGAAACTTTAAGTGAATTCTTAGCGTATGAAGACCTTATTTTTCATTTATTTCTGATTTCTTAAGGTGCTAAGGATGTAATTTTATCTCAGGAATACTCAACAATGTGACAGCTTTTGGGCCTGAAATCTTTAGCGGTGTGAAGGGGTGAGACGGAAAATGTTCTGTCATTCATTACTTTGTTTAGAATCATTTTCTTTCCATATGCAATTGCCAGAGAAAAAGCGTTTTACTAGTCCTCAATGAGTGGCATTTCTTCCTCACACACACACAAATCTATGACTGATTTTAAATCTATTTGGACAAACAGAGGATGAAAATGTTGGGGACTAAACAATACACAAGACTTTGAAATCTCTGATAATGAGTAGACTTCAGAAAACAGGTCCTCTAACTCTAGTATTTCAATTTTTTTTCATGTCAAAGAGGAGTAGAATACTTGTCCCCACTCTCTAGATATATGGAGATTTATCAGCCTATTTTTAAACCTCTGTCAGCTTTGTAGAAGAAAGGTGTTGTGTAAAGTACTATTTGTGTTTACCTAATTGCTTGCTGTTTTGCAATATGGGCATGAATACCATAATGTGCTTTTCAGAAATGCATAAAAGAGCTTCATGCTCGCTCAGAAGTCCTTTGAAAGGCACAGGAAGCTGCTTTATTTCCCCTCTGTAGATTAAATGATGAAAGAAAACAGAAATCTCTCTGAATGAGTTTTCAGGTGGCATTTTCTTCATGACATACGTGTATCTCCTTTGAGCTACGTAGACAGTCTAGAAAGGTAGAGGTTGGGTCTAGAACAGTGGTTCTTAACCTTCCTAATGCTGCCATCCTTTAATACTGTTCCTCATGTTGTGGTGACCCCCAACCATAAAATTATTTTCCTTGCTACTTCATAACTGTCACTTTGCTACTGTTATGAATCGTAATGTAAATATATGATATGCAGGATGGTCTTAGGTGACCCCTGTGAAAAGGTCGTTTGACCCCCTAAGGGACTGCAACCCACAGGTTGAGAACCACTGGCCTAGACTATTTTGATCTGTTCTAAATCTTTTGGATAATTTAATGAAGGTTTGCGTTCAAGTAAAGCAAAAAATAATGTCTTAGTACAATATTGTCCACTGTAAAATATACACATTTTCTCAAAAAATTCTTAAACATTTTACTATATTTGACATAAAACTATTGTATGGATTTATGTTGAATACAATTATGGCAACAGCATTAATTCTGGAATCACTATAGAAAATACCAAATTACATTACTGACAATTCAGTGTATATTATTGATGATTAACAATGCATAAAAATAAGTATAGTTCATTACAATTTTAATTTCAAAAGCTCCTTGGGTATTTGATAAAATTAGTCATATCCCTGCTCACTGGTTATATTTCCATTCTTAGTGGAAATATTAAATTTTCACTGCTTTTACAGCAAATGCTTGAAAGTCCTTTGTAATTACAACATATAGGTCAACATTTTATACTTAAAAAGTATATTTCACAACCAGGTTGCTTCATGACATTAGCTTAAAACCTCACTCAGAGAAGTAAAATTTGAAAGAAATTTGGTCTTGTATTTCCTTCAATTTTCTGAAAGTAGCTGATGGCGATGTGACAGATCTCCCGTTTTATATGAGTATAGTTTAAGCAGAAGCATTGCATGAAGTCCTTATCATTATTGAAGACACGTATATGAAAAGGGTCTGCATAATTTTGTGTGCTTTTGGGGGAGGATGCCGTCTTATTCTCTCATAGGAGGAAAATAGGACATACCGCGACAACATAAAGGTATGAATGGGACTCCATGTGAGGTAAATAGCAGGAGATGATTAATTCTTAAGGAAGACTTGATTTCGGTGAAAATGTCTTTAGGAAAGAAAAAGCAAACCTTGCACATCAGAGTCAACAAATCAGGGAAAGCTAATGGTTCTGAAGCATTCAGTTTCGTGCTTTCCCCCCTCAAAGTGAAATAGCATGCCATTACTCAAGGTTTTTCTGTTTCTGCACGCTTGCAATTCAATGACAATAGGACAATTTCACAGGAGGAAATTGTCATACCTGCTGGGGCTAGGTACAATGTTTCATTTGTGCAAATTCAGCTCAGGAAACATATGTCAATCCAAACATGAAATACTAGAAAATTAATTTCTTGAAAGAATTGAATATAGTTCATGGATCTTACGTATTTCTCATTCAAATAATGAGACTGGCTAGGAACCGGAGCTGTATTACTATTTTTATGAAACCAGATTCATAGAATTTGGGAGATTTTCTGCAGATTTCACACCCAAACTTCTAACTCAGAAAGTCAGAGAAACTCTGAAATTCTGTTATCTCTTACCTGGGACTCCTTAGGTTCATGAGGTGAGGATGAATTATTTTCCTAAAATGAACCTGATGGAGCCTGTCAAATTCATTGTCCAAAATGAGTCATCTCATGGGTCCTGTTGATTAATTTTTACCCTAATAATGGTCCACTATATACAGTACTCATGACATTTTGATTTAAGATACTTGGGCATGTAGTGGTAGTAAAGAACCCTGGCCATGATTTCCATTATTTTAACATGAAAACTCTATTAAAATAGCTATACTTCTTCAGCTTAAAATATATTAATAGTCTTTAGAGCATGTTTAAAAAAATCAAAGAGAAAGATGCATGCTATGGGCTGAATTCAAAAAATATATATTAATATACAGAAGGTGTCAAAAAATCGATGCACATTTTAAGAAAGGAAAAAATTGTATTAAAATTGTAATACTCAGTACATATAATGAGTTAATATGATAATGTTGTTATCTTGCATATGGTATCTTGCATTTTTTATAATTGCGAAGTCAAACATAACTTGAGTATTACAATTTTAATACAGTTTTTTCTTTCTTACAACGCATGTAGAATTTTTTGGCATCGTAGGTGTGTTTATGGTGAAGTCCTAACCCTCAGTGTGATGGGATTTGGAGATGAAGTCCCCGTTGGGAGGCAATTAGGTCCAGATGAAGTCCTGAGGGTGAAGCCCTTCTGATAAAATCAGTGTGTCTAGAATAAGAGACACCGGAGATCTTGCTTACTCTCTGCTGTTTGAAAACACAGAGGCCATCTGCCAGCGGAGGAAAAAAGTCCTCACCAGAACCCAAGTATGCTCACCATCTGTCCTCAGAGTCTAGCTTCCAGAATTTTGAGAAATAGACATCATAAAAGTCCAATGACTGAGACAATGACTCCTCCACATTTGTAAATTGATCACCAGCGTTTATATTCATCTACCCATTAACTCTCTCCAGCCTGGTTTTGACAACCCCTCCCAGCTGCTGCACCACTGCAGATTTGAAAATCTTGGTAACATCTGGGATTACCTGTCTTTATCTGTCTAATCGCTCTAATCGCTTCATTAGAGAGGAGTGTCTTTGCTTTATGATTGACATGATTTAGTAAGTATATGCTTATTTTTTAGTCAAAGACAGGACACGTATTTTTTTCTACCCCTACTACACTTGACCCCCCGTCATAGCATGAATATTTTAACCAGCTAAACATCTGTCAGTTCTTATGTGATACACCTGAACCCGTGCTTCTATCAGTAACTTCTCTCTCATCTCAACATTTTCTCATATCATAAAAATAAATATTTTTTCTTACTGCATTTATTTCACTCATTAGAATTCACTACACTGCCTACCCTTATATGTGCAGAAATATTGAGGTAATTTGGCATGGTGCTTTCTAAAGTTCATTCTCTTTAGCAGCACTGACAATGTTTTTCATACTAAATAAGCACTTATTGGGACCTTCCTTTGTAAAAAGTTCTATGTTTAGTACTATGAAAAGACAGATAAATTTCTCCCAACCTAGTTCTTTGTCAAAGAGTATAAAAAGGTCATAATTATTTTATCCATGTCATTGAATTAATCAAAAAATGCTGTAGGGTTACAAGTGAGAACAATAGAATTTATGCCAAAAGATAAAAAAATATTGTTAAGGAGTTGACATTGGAGGGGAAAGCTTGAAATGGGAGTTAGATTTTAACAATAGAATTTTAGTGACTTTTTAAAAAATTGGAAACCAGACATTCACCAAAAATCTTTGGCCACGTGCTCCCTTCAGCAGCACATATACTAAAATTGGAAGGCTACGGGGAAAATCAGCATGTCCCCTGTGCAAGCCTTCCATATCTAGACAACAACAAAAAAATCTTTGGCCACTTTAGATGATAAGATGCAGTGGATTTTACTTCTAATGTCTTAAGAATTCAATACATTTCAATTCAAGAAATTGCAGTTACATGCTTCTCATTATTCTTACATTTAAATTCAGTTTAATATTTGTAGAAAAACTAGTATTCCGACTAGTGAGGAACTTCTGCTAAGGTGAAAATGACACTTTCAAAAGGAGGGGAACACTGAGCTTATGGGAGTTAAAACAAGAAAGGACAGGTCTCCCCTTGCGGTAAGGACTGTTAAAAATGGGCTAGCAAATCAATCGTAATGAGAGCCTATTCATCCACTGCTGTGACCCACTACCATAAACCAAGTGGCTTGTAAACGACAGCAATTCATTTCTCACAGTTCTGGAGGCTGGGAAGTCCAGGATAGAGTGGATTCTGCATCTGATGAGAGGCGCCTTCCGCACAGCCTGGCGCTTTCTGGTGGAAGGAGTGAGGAGTCTTTTTCTCGGGCCTCTTCTTAAGTGCACTGATGTCATCCCTGAGGGCTCCACCTCCTAACTAATCATCTCCTAAAGCCCCACCTCCAAATACTGTCCACACATGACCTTGGAAGTGAATTTTAAAATATATTTTAGGGAGACCTAAATATTTTGATTAGCATCGAGGGACCACTGCTAGGGCAGGAAGGACCTGCCTCTCACTCCCTCAAAACACAAGTGAGATTTTCATAGACAGGACATTTCAACAACAGAAATGAACCTGGCAAACCACAGAGGACTTCTCTTTACTTAGGACGTTGACACATTGAATAACGTGTATCAATAGTATATACAGTAGAACCTCTATAAGTTGACCACCCAAAGCAAGCTGATCAACATAAGGAGATGGTAAACGTAAGGAACTGAGCCTGCCATACTGATTACACGTGGTGAATGTCTAGTTTATGAAAAGCCACTCGAGAAGTGCGAGTGACATCTGAGATATTATTTTAAAAATAAAAATAATTTTTAAAAAGATGCTGGGAACTCAGATTGTGCTGACTGATCACACTCCTCTTGATACAAACAGGTGAAGAAAAATCATTATTTATATCTCTAGCACAGACAATAGTACCCACCAGAACTCAGGATGTCAAGTTACACAAACACAGTCAAATTACATAGTTTATAGATCTTCCTATAACTGGAAAGTCCAGAAATGCTTCTTACTCTAGGTGCAGCTGGCTCCACGAGCCTACACGTGGTATTGGGACCCTGGCTTTGCCATCTTATAGTGGACTCTCCACGTGGTGCATGCACTGCTTGGCAACCCAGGAGAAAGAGAATGCCCCCAATTGTTTAACACAAAAATGTGGAGGGCTGTGGTTGCACCATTCATTCACAGTCACAGGCAAGAAGGAAAATTCTGAATGGCCAAACGTGGCTTACAGGTCTATTCCTACTATTTGGGATACAGGCATGATTTAATTTCTAGTCCCATCACTAGGAAAAGAAATTCACTGAGTGGAAGAGTTAGAGAGAGTGGGAGGGTTGGAAGGAAAGATGGATAACATTAAAATTTTTTAAAGAGGAATATATATGTCAACCATTACAGACAGAGTAGGTAGACAAAATATCCTCTGAAATTGTATTTTAATGATTATACTCTAAACATCTGAGAGAAAAGATGGCAACTTAAAGCTTTTATTAAAATTGGCAGGCAAGCAGTTTCATGTTTGAGACAAAAGTCATTTTCATCCTTGAAAGAAAGTGAGTAGTTATTTGTTGTTTGTTTAAGTGTCTAATATTTTTATTCCTTCTAAAAATGTCATTGTTTCTATTGGTTTGTTAATAGTATATCAATTAATATATATGATTTTTTTTCTTTGGTAAAGATCACTTTTGTGATTTATCACTGTTCATCTTGCCTCTCCAAATCTATTTTCATTCAGTTTGTATAGACTGGTAGAAAAACAATTTGATCTTTACATGGACATTTTGCAAATGCTCGAATCGGTAAAAATATGTAAATTAAAAGATGGATTTCTCACTTTTCAACTTCATTTGCCAAAATGTCTTTGTAATTGAATTTCTACAAAGTTCTTTTATAATATACATGTAAGTTTTTTGTAACACAAAAAATTATAACAAGAATCATTCTTACATATAAGTGGGAATTATGGTCTTAAAGCAATTTGGGAATAACATGTATCAATAGTATATACAGTAGAACCTCTGTAAGTTGACCACCAAAGGGACTATCACAAGCTGATCAACATAAGGAGATGGTAAACGTAAGGAACTGAGCCTGCCATACTAGGCACATGGTGAATGTCTAGTTTATGAATAGTAGGTCAACTTAAGGAGGGGTCAATGTAGGAAGGTGATCAACTAGAGACATTCCACTTAACTTTCTCTCTCTCTTGCTTTCTAATTTTTGAAGAGGAATACAGTGTCAGAATGTGAAACCCAAACCAGATCACATGGGAAAATGCAAAGTTCATAATTAATGCTTTCATATAATGACCACGCAATATTTTATTCAGACCATTCCAGAACATGGTGTCCTCCTTGAGCTTCCTGGAAGGGATTAGTATTGCCAGCGTCCTGTAGGAATAACAATGAGTAAGTGCACTTGGCAGTCTCTTCATCTGATCAATAAGGCCTGATGAGGTTAAGTGACTTCTATCAGGAGGCTGATGGTTTATTCTCTGTGCATGACCTGACAGTGAAGCCAGTCTACAGAGCCATGGCATCACAGCCTTCCTCTTACTTTACAGAGAGGTGTCGCAGGCCATTCCGTCAGATCCTTCCTTCTTTTGAGCCTGATTCTGTGTGTCTGACAGTCAAAATCATTTGTATGAAAACAAAAGGAATAGAATTAAAAAGTAGGCATGGAGAGTCCTGTCACATATCCTAGCTGCTGCACCCCATTTCTGAGATGTCAGCTCTCAAAAAGCATAGCCCATGTCAAATTGCTCGGTCATATTTACCTCTCACTTTTTTCCGCCATATCAATAACTAGCTCTTGTCATCTTTAAAGTGCTTCTCAAACATTAAATAATCTCAGATTACACACTCTGTTCTTTGCATTTATCTTGACCAGCTGTCAGAGAAGGCAATTTATTCTCTCTCAATTTTACTCCTCTTGGCTCTGTGCGCCTTCTGCAGTAAATTTGAATGGAAAATGAAAGGTACAACTTAGTGTGTTTCATCGCAAGGGCAACACATAATTTTCTTTAAGCAAAATGACCTTCAGATTACTTTCAAATTGCTTATGGCTTTGTGGTTGGCTACTCAAAATATATTTTCATCACTTTTGAGTCTTGCTTAATTCCTAAGTGGAAATATTAAGAACATGAGGATTAAAATTTTAAAAAGATGAAAAGCGGAACAATATTAACTTTATCATTTTCATCTATTTAAAAATTATACCATAACTGTATTGACAGAATCATAAAACGAATGAACATGAATTCATGTCATTTGTTTAAAAAAACATAAAAATGTCTTATTTTAAATGAAACCTGGCAACATCAGTGTAGGAATTGATATAGCTTCCCATTTTTCTATGATCAAAGGAAAAAATAAATATAAAAATGTATGTTCTGCCTATTAAAAATGACAAGATTTAACTAATTTGTATCAAATCTTATAAAATTACTCATTGAGTTTCAAGATACCAAGCAAGTATGTGTGGTATTGTACACACAAAATGCTCTGTAAAATGCAATTCGCTGAAGTGAATCTGAAGTGCAAAAGCAATTCTTCAGATGTTCTCTACTTAGTAGTAGGAGGAAACCTTTCAGAGGTTAAAAAAATGCAGGTTAGTTGATAAAGAATATATCAAGTTTCAAGTGGGCCACTCCTAAACTGTCATAATTCGTTTACTCTCCTGCAAATCATTATTCCAGAGGTTTGATTCATTTGTAGCCCCACTTGGGTCTTAAATCACATTTTAAAGCACTCTCATCATTCATTCATTTTAAGAACTAGCATTAGGAGTGATGGCACCAAATCAATGGGAGGATACGATATGAGTTCTTTCTAATTTGTCCTCCTTTGAGCACCACCTCAAGTACAGTCTGGGAAACCTTTATTATAGAATACTGATCCATCTTGCTATCCTTTCCACTAAATTGAGTTCATGAACTTGGGATCTATTCCCATAGCCTTTTTCAGAAAAGAAAAGAGATTTGTTGTCACTATTGTTAATTTCTACTTGTAAAATCTTAGTTAAATTATTTGCCAATAATGCTCCTTTTCAGCTTCTAGATCTTTTAAAAAATAGGCCTATTTGTAGTGGTTGTGTTTGTTTATTACTAATTACTAATGTGTATGCTTTTATTTTTTAAGTCTACCAGCCAGGTCAGATTGAGGGAGGGTGAATGGTGGGATCATATCTATGGTGCCTAATGCACGGGTACATTTGAAATCTAGTAGTATAGAGTATAAATGTCTTAACACAATAACTAATTAAATGAGAGGAGGTATATATTAACTAGCATGATGTAAGTGTTCCCAATTCTATATGAAATCAGCACATTGTACCCCCAAAATGCATTAATGTATACATGATCTATGTGTTTATGATTTAATAAAAAAAATAAAAAATAGCTTGAGTTCTTTGAGAGTTCTCCATACTTCCTTCTAAAAAGGTTGTATCAGTTTGCAGTCCCACCAGCAGTGTAAAAGTGTTCCCTTCTCTCCACATCCATGCCAGCATCTGCAGCTTTAAGATTTTGTGATGTGGGCCCTTCTCACTGGTGTTAGATGGTATCTCAGAGTGGTTTTGATTTGCATTTCTCTAATAACTAGGGATGATGAGCATTTTTTCATATGTTTGTTAGCCATTCGTCTGCCTTCTTTAGAGAAGGTTCTATTCATGTCTCTTGCCCATTGATACATGGGATTGTTGGCTTTTTCATGTGGACTAATTCAAGTTCTCTATAGATCCTAGTTATCAAGCTTTTGTCTGATTCAAAATATGCAAATATCCTTTCCCATTGTGTAGGTTGTCTATTTGCTTTGGTTGTTGTCTCTTCAGCTGTACAGAGGCTTTTGAGTTTAATTAAGTCCCATTTGTT